>JBBYHO010246083.1:0-26082 GCA_038382025.1 Adansonia gregorii | reverse complement strand
TTATGTGCATCCAAGTTTGTCTCAATTGATGGATGAACTTTGATTTTAAGAAAATGGTGGAAGAAAAAGCTTTTCTTATGAACTAAAGCATCAATGTCATTTATCAGAATGAGGAGAATATGTTTATGATGCCCAATCATGAAATAAAAAGAGATTATTATGTGTATACATGTTTATCCCTATCAACAAACGAATATTGATTCTAGGGAAAATGGATGGAAGAAAAGCTTTTCTTATGAAACCAATGCATCATTGGCATTTACCCCAACGAGAGGAATCTGTTTATAGTGCCCAATCATGAAAAAAAAGGAGAATATTATGTTCATCCCTGTTTGTCGCAATTGATGAATGAACTTTGATTCCAAAAAATGGTAGGAAGATAAGCTTTTCTTATGAAACCAAAGCATTATTGTCATTTATCCTAATATGGAGAATGTGTTTATGCTATCCAATTAAGAATAAAAAAACGATTATTACATGTATCCAAGTTTATCTCAATTGATAGACAAACTTTGATTTTATGAAAATGGTGGAAGGAAAAGCTTTTCTTATAAGGCAAAGCAAATGTCATTTATCACAATGAGGAGAATGTGTTTATGGTGCCCAATCATGAAAAGAAAAGAGATTATTATATGTATCACTATTTTTCCCTATTAATGAATGAACATTGATTCTAAGGAAAATGGTAAGAAGAAAAGCTTTCTTTATGAAACCAATGCATCATTGTCATTTATCCCATTGAGAAGAATGTGTTTATGGTGCCTAATCATGAAAGGAAAGGAGATTATTATGCGTATCCATGTTTTTTGTAATTGACAGATGTACTTTGATTCCAAAAACAATGGTGGAAAGAACAGCTTTTCTTATGAAATCAAACAATCATTGTCATTTAGCCTAATGTGGAGAATTTGTTTATGGTGCCCAATCAAGAATAGAAAAGAGATTATTACATGCATCCAAGTTTATCTTACTTGACGAACGAACTTTAATTTAAGAAAAATGAGAAAGCAAAAGCTTTTCTTATGAACTAAAGTGTCAATGTCATTTATCACATTGAGGAGAATGTGTATGGTGCCCAATGAAAAGAAAGGAGATTATTATGTGTTATGATGTTTGTCCCTCTTAGCGTACAAACATTGCTTCTAAGGAAAATGGTTGGAAGAAAAGCTTGTCGTATGAAACCAATGCATCATTGTCATTTATTCGAATGAGGGGAATGTGCTTATGGTGCCCAATCATGTAAGGAAATGAGATTATTACGTGCATCTATGTTTTTCACAATTGAATAAACTTTGATTCCAAAAAAAGGCATGGAATGAAAAGCTTTTCTTATGAAATTAAAGCATCATTGTTATTTATCCCAATGAGGAGAATGTGTTTATGGTACCCAATCAAGAATAAAAAGAAGATTATTACATGTATCCAAGTTTGCCTCAATTGATGGATGAACTTTTATTTTAAGAAAATGGTGAAAGGAAAAGCTTTCCTTATGAGCTAAAGCATCAATGTTATTTATCATATTGAGAAAAATGTGTTTATGGCGCCCAATCATGGAAAGAAAGGAGATTATTATGTGTACCATGTTTGTCCCTATTAATGAACAAACAATGATTCTAAGGAAAATGGTTAGGAGAAAAACTTTTCTTAAAAAGCCATGCATCATTGTCATTTATCCCAATGAGGAGAATATGTTTATGGTACTGAATCAGGAATAAAAATGAGATTATTATGTGTATCCATGTTTCTTCCAATCGACAGATGAACTTTAACTTTAAGAAAATGATGGAAGAAAAGCATCTCTTATGAGCTGAAGCATTAATATCATTTATTACAATGAGAAAAATATGTTTATGGGGCCCAATCATGAAAAGAATGGAGACTATTATGTGTGTCCATGTTTGTCACCATTAATGAATGAACGTTGAGTCTAAGGAAAACGGATGGAAGAAAAGCTTTTCTTATGAAACCAATATGTCATTGTCATTTATCCCAATGAGGAGAATTTCTTTATGTTGCCAATCATGAAAAGAAAGGTGATTATTATTTATGTCCACGTTTGTCATAATTGACAGACGAACTTTGATGCCAAAAAAAAGGGGGGAAAGAAAAGCTTTTCTTATGAAACTAAAGTATCTTTGTCATTTACTCCAGTAAGGAGAATTTGTTTATGGTGCCTAATCAAGAATAAAAAAGAGATTATTACGTGCATCCATGTTTATCTCAATTGATGGATGAACTTTGATTTTATGAAATGGTGGAAGAAAAAGCTTTTTTTATGAACTAAAGCATAAATGTCACTTATCACAATGAGGAGAATATGTTTATGATGCCCAATCATGAAGAGAAAATAGATTATTATGTGCATCCATGTTTGACCCTATTAACGAATGAACATTGATTCTAAGCAAACTGGTTGGAAGGAAATCTTTTCTTGTGAAACCAATATGTCATTTTAATTTATCCCAAAGAGGAGATTGTGCTTGCGGTGCCTAATCATGAAATGGAAGTATATTATTATATGCATCCCTATTTGTTGCAATTAATAGATAAACTTTGATTCCAGAAAACGGCAAAAAGAAAGGCTTTTCCTATGAAACCAAAGTACCATTGCCATTTCTCCTAATGAGGAGAATGCGTTTATAGTGCCCAATCAAGAATAAAAAGGAGATTATTACTTGTATCCAAGTTTGTGTCAATCGATGGATGAACTTTGACTTTAAGAAAATGGTGGACGGAAAAGCTTTTCTTATAAACTAAAGCAGTAATGTCACTTATAACAATGAGGAGAATATGTTTATAGTGCCCAATTATGAAACGAAAGGAGATTATTATATGTTTCCATGTTTGTCCCTTTTAACGTACGAACATTGATTCTAAGGAAAACAGTTAAAGGAAAAGATTTTTCTTATGAAACCAATGCATCATTATCATTTATCCCAATAAGAGAATATTTTTATGGTGCCTAATCATGAAAAGAAAGGAAATTATTACATCTATCCATGTTTATCACAACAAACAGTCAAACTTTAATTCTAAAAAAATGGTGGAAAAAAAAGCTTTTCTTAGGAGACTAAAGTATCAATGTCATCTATCCCAATGAGAAGAATGTGTTTATGGTGCCCAATCATGAAAAGAAGAGAGATCATTATGCGCATCCATGTTGTCACCATTAACAAATGAAGATTGATTCTAAGGAAAATCGATGAAAGAAAAGCTATTCTTATGAAACCAATGCATCATTGTCGTTTATCTCAATAAGGGGTATGTGTTTATGGTGCACAATTATGAAAAGAAAAGAGATTATTATGTGCATCCATGTTTGTCCTTATTAACGAATGAACATTGGTTCTGTGAAAAATGGTTGGGAAAAAAGCTTTTCTTATGAAACCAATGTGTCATTATCATTTATCCCATTGAGATGATATGTTTATAGTGCCCAATCATGAAAAGAAATGAGATTTTTATATACATCCATGGTTATCGCAATTGATGGATGAACTTTAATTCCAAAAAAAGGCAGAAAGAAAAGCTTTTCTTATGAAACCAAAGTATCACTGTTATTTCTCTCAATAAGGAAAATATGTTTATAATGTCCAACGAAGAATAAAAAAAGATTCTTACGTGCATCCAAGTTTGCCTCAATTGACGGACGAACTTTGATTTTAAGAAAATGGTGGAAGGAAAAGCTTTTCTTATGAACTAAAGCATCAATGTCATTTATAACAACGAGGAGGCTGTGTTTATGGTGCCTAATCATGAAAAGAAAAGAAATTATTATGTGTATCCATGTTTGTCCCTATTAACAAATGAACATTGATTCTAAGGAGAATGGTTGGAAGAAAAGCTTTTCTTATGAAACCAATGCATCATTGTCACTTATCCTAATGAGGAGAATATATTTATGGTCCCCAATCATGAAAATAACAGAGATTATTACGTGCAACCAAGTTTGTAACAATTGATATACAAACTTTGATTCCAAAAAAAATGGTGGAAAAAAAAGCTTTTCTTAGGAAACTAAAGTATCAATGTCATCCATCCCAATGAGGATAATGTTATTATGGTGCCAAATCATGAAAAAAAAGGAGATCATTATGCGTGACCATGCTTGGCACCGTTAATGAAAAAATGTTGATTCCAAGGAAAATGGGCAGATGAAAAGCTTTTCTTATGAAACCAATGCATCATTGTCATTTATCCCAACGAGGAGAATGTGTTTATGTGCCCAACTATGAAAGGAAAGGAGATTATTAAATGCATGAAAGTTCATCCCAATTGAAGGATGAACTTCGATTCTAAGGAAAATGGTAAAAGAAAAAGCTTTTCTTATGAAACCAAAGCATCATTGTCATTTATCTCAATGAGGAGAGTAAGTTTATAATGCCAAATCAAAAATAAAAAGGAGAATATTATATGTATCCATGTTTGTCCTAATCGACAGATAAACTTTAACTTTAAGAAAATGATGGAAAAATAGCTTTTCTTATAAGGTAAAGCGTCAATATCATTTATCACTATGAAGAGAATAGGTTTATAGGGCCCAATCATGAAAAGAAAAGAGATTATTATGTGTATCCATGTTTATCACCATTAATGAATAAATGTTGATTCTAAGGGAAATGGATGGAAGAAAAGCTTTTCTTATGAAACAAATGCATCATTGTCATTTATCCCAATGAGAAGAATACGTTTATGGTACCAAATCATGAAAATAAAGGAGATTATCACATGTATTGAAGGTTATCCTGATTAGAGGATGAACTTTGATTCTAAGGAAAATGGTGTAAAGAAAAGCTTTTCTTATGTAACCAAAGCATCATTGTCATTTATCCAAATGAGAAGAACGTGTTTATGGTGCCCAATCTAGAATTAAAAAGAAGATTATTATGTGTATCCACGTTTGTCCCATTTGACGAATAAACTTTGACTTTAAAAAAATGGTGGAAGGAAAAGCATTTCTTTTGAGCTAAAGCATCAATGTCATTTATCATAATGAGGATAATGTGTTTATGGCGCCTAATCATGAAAGGAAAGGAGATTATTATGCATATCCATCTTTGGCCCTATTAACAAACAAACATTGATTCTAAGAAAAATGGCTAGAAGAAAAGATTTTCTTAGGAAACCAATGCATCATTTTCATTTATCCTAATGAGGAGAACGTGTTTATGGTGCCAATAATGAAAAAAAAGGAGATTATTACTTGCATCCATGTTTTTGCAAACAACGAATGAGCTTTGTTTCCAAAATAATGGTGGAAAGAATAGTTTTTCTTATGAAACCAAAGCATCATTATCATTTATCCCAATGAGGAGAATGTGTTTATGGTGCCCTATCACGGATAAAATAGAGATTATAATGTGTCTGCAAGTTTGCCTTAATTAACAGATGAACACTGATTTTAAGAAAATGGTGGAAGGAAAAACTTTATTATGAACTAAAGCATCAATGTCACTTATCGTGATAAGGAGAATGTGTTTATAGGCCCAATCATGAAAAGAAAAGAGATTGTTATGTGTATCCATGTTTATCCCTATTAATAAATGAACATTAATTCTAAGGGAAATGGTTGGAGGAAAAGCTTTTCTTATGAAACCAATGCATCATTGTCATTTATCCCAACGAGGAGAATGTGTTTTTGGTGCCCAATCATGAAAAAAAAAAGATTATTACGTGGATCCTTATTTCTCACAATTGACAAAAGAACTCTGATTCTAAAAAAATAGCGAAAAGAAAAGCTTTTCTTATGAATTGAAAGCGTCATTGTCATTTACCCCAATGCAAAGAATGTGTTTATGGTGCCTAATCAAGAATGAAAAAAAGATTATTATATGTATCCATTTTTGTCCTTATTAATGAACGAACATTGATTCTAAGGAAAATGGATTAAAAAAAGCTTTTCTTAAGAAACCAATGCATCATTGTCATTTATTCCAATGAGGAGAATGTGTTTATGGTGCCCATTCATGAAAAAAAAAGAGATATTACTTGCATCAAAGTTTTTTTGAATTGAAGGATGAGCTTTGATTCTAAGGAAAATGGTTTGAAGAAAAGCTTTTCTTTTGAAACCATCATTGTGATTTATTCCAATAAGGAGATTATGTTATGATGCCCGATCATGAAAAGAAATGAGATTATTACTTGTATCGAAGTTTTGCTGAATTAAAGGACAAGCTTCGATTCTAAGGAACATGGTTTAAAGAAAAGCTTTTCTTACAAAACCAAAGCATCATTGTCATTTATCCCAACGAGGGGAATGTGTTTATAATGCACAATCTCGATAAGAAAAAAGATTATTACATGGATCCATGTTTGTCCAAATGAAGGATGAACTTCAACTTTAAGGAAGTGGTGGAAAGAAAAGTTTTTCTTATGAAACCAAAGCAGCATTGTCATTTATTCCAATAAGGAGAATGTGTTTATGGCACCTAATCAAGAATAAAGAGGAGATTATTAAATGTATCCATCTTTGTTCCCATTAATGAACAAACATTGATTCTAAGGAAAATGGATGGAAGAAAAGCTTTTTTTAATAAACCAATGCATCATTATCGTTTATCCCAATGAGAAGAATGTGTTTATGGTACCCAATCAAGTAAAAAAAGGAGATTATTACATGTATTAAAGTTTGTTCCTATTAACGAACAAGCATTGGTTCTAAGGAAAATTGTTGGAAGAAATGTTTTTCTTATGAAACCAATGCATCATTGTCGTTTATCCCAATAAGGAGAATGTGTTTATGATGCCCAATCTTGAAGAGAGAGGAGATTATTACATGCATGCATTTTGTTACAATTGACGAACAAACTTTGATTCCAAAAAATGGTGGAAAGAAAATCTTTTCTATTAGACTAAAATATTAATGTATCTATCCCAAAGACGAGAATATGTTTATAGTGCCCAATCATGAAAAGAAAAGAGATTATTATGCGTATCCATGTTTGTCCCTATTAATTAAAAAAATATTTATTCTAAGGAAAATGGTTGGAAGAAAAACATTTCTGCATCCATGTTTGTCGTAATTGACAGATGAACTTTTATTCCAAAAAATTGGTGGAAAGAAAAGCTTTTCTTATAAAACCAAACTATCATTATCATTTATCCCAAAAGGAAAATGTGTTTGTGGTGCCAATCAAGAATAAAAAGGAGATTATTACGTGTATCCAAATTTGTCTCAGTTGATAAATAAACTTAGACTTTAAGAAAATGGTGGAAGGAAAAGCTTTTCTTATGAACTAAAGCATCAATGCCATTTATCACAATCAGGAGAATTTGTTTATAGTGTCCAATTTGTGAAAGGAAAGGAGATTATTATGCATACCCATGTTTATCCCTATTAACGAACGAATATTGATTCTAAGGAAAATGGTTGGAAGAAAAGCTTTTCTTATAAAGCCAATGCATCATTATCATTTATCCCAATAAGGAGAATGGTTTATAATGCCCAATCATGAAAAGAAGGGAGATTGTTACATGCATCGAAGTTTGTCTAAATTAAAGGATAAACTTTAATTCTAAGGGAAATGGTTTGATGAAAAGCTTATCTTTTGAAACTAAAGCATCATTGTCATTTATCCCAATAACGATTATGTGTGTATGGTGCCTAATCATGAAAAGAAAATAGATCATTATGTGTATCCATGTTTGTCCTAATTAATGAATGAACATTAATTCTAAGGAAAATGGTTGGAAGAAAAGCTTTTCTTACAAAACCAATGCATCATTGTCATTTACCCTAATGAGGAGAATGTGTTTATGGTGCCCAATCATAAAAAGAAAGGAGATCATTACATGTATTAAAGTTTGTCCAAATTGATGGATCAACTTTCATTCAAAGGGAAATGGTTTGAAGAAAACATTTTCTTCTGAAAACAAATCATTATTTTCATTTACAACAATGAGAGGAATATGTTTATGGTGTAGAATCAAGAATAAAAAGGAGACTATTACATGTATCCATGTTTGTCCCTATAAATGAACGAACATTAATTCTAAGGAAAATAGTGGGACGAAAAGCTTTTCTTGGGAGACCAATTGTCATTGTCATTTATCCCAATGAGGATAATTTGTTTATGGTGCCCAATCATGAAAAGAAGGGAGATTAATACATGTATCAAAGTTTGTCCCAGTTGAAGGACGAGCTTTAATTCTAAAGAAAATGATTGAAAAAAAGCTTTTCTTCTGAAACCAAAGCGTCATTGTCATTTATCCCAATAAGGAGAATGTGTTTATGGTGCCTAATTATGAAAAGAAAATAGATCATTACGTGTATCCATGTTTGTCCTAATTAACGAACGAACATTAATTCTAAGGAAAATTGTTGGAAGAAAAGCTTTTCTTACGAGACCAATGCATCATTATCATTTATCCTGAAGAGGAGAAGGCGTTTATGTTGCCAATCATGAAAAGAAAAGAGATTATTACATGCATCCATGTTTGTCATAATTGACGGATAAACTTTGATTCCAAAAGAATGTTGAAGAAAATGGTGGAAGCAAAAGCTTTTCTTATGAACTAAAGCGTCAATGTCATTTGCCACAATAAGGAGAATGTGTTTATGGTGCCTAATCATGAAAAAAAAAGAGATTATCATTTGTATCCATGCTTGTCCCTATTAACTAAAGAACATTGATTCTAAGGAAAATGGTTGGAAAAAAAAGCTTTTCTTATGAAACCAATGCATCATTGTCATTTATCCTAATGAGGAGAATATCTATGGTGCCTAATCATGAAAAGAAAGGAGATTATTACTTGTATCCATTTTTGTCACAATAGACGAATGAACATATATTCCAAAAAAATTGGTGGAAAGAAAAGCTTTTCTTATGAAACTAGAGTATCAACGCAATCTATCCCAAATAATGAGAATGCGTTTATTGTCCCTTAATCGTGAAAAAAAAAGAGATCATTACATGTATCCATGTTTGTCCTTATTAATTAACATACATTGATTCTAAGGAAAATGGTTGGAAGAAAAGCTTTTCTTAAGAAACCAATGAATCAGTGTGATTTATCCCAATGAAGAGAATGTGTTTAAGGTGCCCAATCATGAAAAGAAAGGAGGTTATTACATGCTTGCGTGTTTGTTACAAGTGACGAACGAACTTTGATTCCAAAAGATGGTGGAAAAAAACTATTTTCTATGAAACTAAAGTATCAATGCCATCTATCCCAAAGATGAGAATGTGTTTATAGGGCACAATGGTGATAAAAATGGCAATCATTACGTGTATCCATGTTTGAACCCATTAAGGAATGAACATTGACTTTAAGGAAAATGGTTGGAAGAAAAGCTTTTTTTATGAAACCAATTAATCATTGTCTTTTATCCTTATGAGAAGAATGTGTTTATTGTGCCCAATCAAGAATAAAAAGGAGATTATTATATGTATCCACATTTGTCTAAATTAACAAACAGATATTTATTCTAAGGAAAATGGCAAGAAGAAAAGCTTTTCTTAAGAAACCAATGCATCATTGTGATTTATCCCAATGAAGAGCATGTGTTTATAGTACCCTATCATGAAAAAAAAGTATATTATTACAAGTATTTAAGTTTGTCCTAATTGAAAGATGAACTTCGATTCTAAGGAAAATGGTGGAAAGAAAAGCTTTTCCTTTGAAACCAAAGCATCATCGTCATTTACCCCAATGAGGAGAATGTGTTTATGGTGCCAAAGAAGGAATAAAAAGGAGATTATTATGTGCATCCAAGCTTGTCTCAATGGGTGGATGAACCTTGATTTTAAAAAAATAGTGGAAAGAGAAGTTTATTCTTTTTGAATAAAAGTTTCAATGTCATTTATCCCAATGAGAAGATTGTATTTATGGTGCCAAATCATGAAAAGAAAAGAGATTATTATGTGCGGCCATGTTTATGACAATTGACGGATAAACTTTGATTCAAAAAAGAGATGGAAAGAAAAGCTATTCTTAAGAAACTAAAGTATCAATGTCATCTATTCAGATGTGGAAAATGTGTTTATGGTGCCTAATCTTGAAAAGAAAAAGGATTATTACGTGTATCCATGTTTGTCCCCATTAACAAACGAACATTGATCTAAGGAAAATGGTTGGAAGAAAAGCTTTTCTTATGTAACCAAAGCATAACTGTCATTTATCCCAATGAGGAGAATTTGTTTATAATGCATAATCATGAAAAGAAAGGAGATTATTACATGGATCGAAGTTTGTCTCTATTGAAGGATGAACTTTAACTCTAAGAAAAATGTTTGGAAGAAAAGCTTTTCTTATGAAACCAAAACATCATTTCCTTTATCCCAATAAGAAAAATCTATTTATGGTGCCCAATCAAGAATAAAGAAAAGATTATAACGTGCACCCATGATTGTCTGAATTGATGGACGAATATTGATTTTAAGTAAATGATGGAAGGAAAAGCTTTTCTTTATAGCTAGAGCATCAATTATCATGATGAGGGGAATGTGTTTATGGTGCCTAAGCATGAAAAAAGTAAAGATCATTATGTGTATCCATTTTGTCCCTGTTAATGAATGAACATTGATTTTACAAAAAATGGTTGGAAGAAAAGCTTTTTTTATAAAACCAATGATCATTGTCATTTATTCAAATGAAGAGAATGTATTTACGGTACCCAATCATGAAAAGAAAAGGATTATTACATGTATCGAAGTTTATCTGAATTGAAGGATGAACTTTGGTTCTCAGGAAAATGAGGGAAAAAAAAGCCTTTCTTATGAAAGCAAAGCATCATTATCCTTTGTCACAATGATGCAAACCTATTTATGGTACCCAATCAAGAATAAAAAAGAGATTATTATGTGTATCTAAGTTTGTCTTAATTGATGAATGAACTTTGATTTTAAGAAAATAATGGAAGGAAAAGCTTTTCTCATGCACTAAAGCATTAATGTCATTTGTCACAATGAGGAGAATGTGTTTATGATATCCAATCATGAAAAGAAGGGAGATTATCTTGTGTGTCAATGTTTGTGCCTTTTAATGAACGAACATTGATTCTAAGGAAAATGGTTAGAAGAAAAGCTTTCTTATGAAACCAATGCATCATTGTCATTTATCCCAATGAGGAGAATTTTTTATAGTGCCCAATCATGAAAAAAAAGAGATTATTACATGCATCCATGTTTGTCACAATTGACAGATGAGCTTTGATTCCAAAAAATGGTGGAAAGAAAAGCTTTACTATGAAACTAAAGTATCAATGCCATCTATCCCAATGACGAGAATGTGTTTATGGTGCCCATTCATGAAAAGAACAAAGATCATTACGTGTATCCATGTTTCTCCCTATCAATGGGCAAACATTGATTCTGAGGAAAATGGTGGGAAGAAAAGCTTTTCTTAAGAAACCAATGCACCATTTTGATTTATCCCAATGAGGAGAATATGTTTATGGTGCCCAATCATGAAAAGAAAATAGATTATTACAAGTATCAAAGTTTCTCTGAACTAAAAGATGAACTTTGATTTTAAGGAAAATGATTTGAAGAAAAACTTTTCTTACAAAACAAAGCATCATTGTCGTTTATCCTAACGAGGAGAATGTATTTATAGCGACAATCATGAAAAGAATAGAGATTATTTCATGGATCGAAGTTTGTCCCAATTGAAGGATGAACTCCAATTCTAAGGAAAATGGTGGAAAGACAAGCCTTTCTTATCAAACTAATGCATCATTGTTATTTATCCCAACGAGGATAATGTGTTTATGGTGCCTAATCAAGAATAAAATAGAGATTATTATGTTTATCCAACTTTGTCTCTATTGATGGATAAACTTTAATTTTAAGAAAATGGTTTAAGGAGAACCTTTTTTCATGAACAAAAGTTTCAATATTGTTTACCATAATGAGGAGAATTTGTTTATGATGCCCAATCATGAAGAGAAAAGAGATTATTATGTGTATCCATGTTTATCCCTATTGATAAGCGAACATTGATTCCAATGAAAATGGTTGGAAGAAATGCTTTTCTTATGAAACCAATGCATAATTGTCATTTATCCCGATAAGGGGAATGTGTTTATGGTGCCCAATCATTAAAAGAAAGTAAATTATTACATGTATCCATGTTTGTCGTAATTGACGGATGAACTTTGATTCCAAAGCAATGGGAGAAAAAAGCTTTTCTTATGAAATCAAAGCATCATTGTTATTTATCCCTATGAGGAGAATGTTTTTATGGTGCGTCATTAAGAATAAAAAAGAGATTGTTACGTGTATTTGTGTTTGCCTCTATTCATAAATGAACATTGATTCTAAGGAAAATGGTGGGAAGAAAAGCATTTCTTAAGAAACCAATGCATCATTGCCATTTATCCCAATGAGGAGAATGTGTTTATGGCGCCCAATCATGAAAAGAAAGGAGATTATTACATGTATTGAAGTTTGTTTAAATTGAAGGATGAACTTTGATTCTAAGAAAAATGGTGGAAAGAAAAGCTTTTCTTATGAAACCAAAGCATCATTGCCATTGATCACAATAAGGAGAATGTGTTTATGGTGCCCGATCAAGAATAAAAAGGAGATTGTTACATGTATCAAAGTTTGTCTCAATTGATGAATTAACTTTCATCTAGGAAAATGGTGATAGGAAAAGCTTTTCTTATGAACTAAAGTGTTAATGTCATTTATCCTAATGAGTAGAATCTATTTATGGTGTCCAATCATGAAAAAAAAGGAGACTATTACGTCTATCCATGTCGGTCCCTATTAAGAAAGGAACATTGATTCTAAGGAAAATGGTTGGAAGAAAAGTTTTCCATTTTAAACCACTACACATTGTCATTTATCCCAATGAGGAGAATATGTTGCCTAATCTTGAAAAGAAATGAGATTATTATGTGCATCCATGTTTTTCATAAATGATGGATGTACTTTGATTCCAAAATAATGGTGGAAAGAAAGGCTTTTCTTGTGAAACCAAAGCATCATTGTCATTCATCCTAATTAGAAGAATATGCTTATGATGCCCAACCAAGGGTAAAAAAAGATTATTATGTGCATACGTGTTTGTCCCAATAAATAACAATTATTAATTCTAAGAAAAATGGTGGGAAGAAAAGCTTTTCTTAAGAAACCAATGCATCATCGTTGTTTATCCTAATAAGGGGAATGTGTTTATGGTGCCTAACATGAAAAGAAAAAAGATTATTACATGTATCAAAGTTTGTTCGAATTGAAGGATGAACTTTGACTCTAAGGAAAATGATGGACGTAAGCTTTTCTTATGAAACCAAAGCATCATTGCCATTGATCACAATAAGGAGAATGTGTTTATGATCCCCAATCAAGAATAAAAAGAGATTGTTATGTGTATCACAGTTTGTCTTAATTGACAAATAAACTTTGATTATTAGAAAATAACGATAGTAAAAGCTTTTCTTATGAACTAAAGTATTAATGTCATTTATCCTAATGAATAAAATGTGTTTACAGGGCCCAATCATGAAAAGAAATGAGATTATTATGTGAATCTATGTTGGTCCCTATTAACAAAGGAACATTGATTGTAAGGAAAATGGTTAGGAGAAAAGCTTTCCTTATTAAACCAATGCTTCATTGTCATTTATCCAAATGAGTAGAATATGTTTATGGTGCCCAATCATGAAAAGAAAGGAGATTATTATGTGCATCCATGTTGGGCCCCATTAATAGAGAACATTGATTCTAAGGAAAATGGTTGGAAAAAAGCTTTCTTTATTAAACCAATGCATCATAGTCATTTATCCCAACGAGGATAATAAGTTTATATTACCCAATCATGAAAAAAAAAGAGACTATTACATGTTTTCATCTTTGTCACAATTCATAGATGAACTTTGATTCCAAAACAATGGTGGAAAGAAAAGCTTTTCTTATGAAACCAATGCATCATTGTCATTTATCCCAATGAGAAGAATGTGTTAACGGTGCCTAATCAAGAATAAAAAAGAGATTATTGCATGTATCTATGTTTGTCCCTATTAATTAACAATAACTGATTCTAAGAAAAATGGTGGGAAGTGAAGCTTTTCTTAAGAAACCAATGCATCATTGTCATTTATCCTAATGAGGAGAACGTGTTTATGGCACCTAATCAAGAAAAGAAAAGAGATTATTACATATATTAAAGTTTCTCTGAATTGAAAGATGAACTTTGATTCTAAAGAAAATAGTGGAAAGAAAAGCTTTTCTTATGAAGCCAAAGCATCATTGCCATTAATCACAATGAGGATAATATGTTTATGGAGTCCAATCAACAATAAAAAAAGAGATTGTTACATGTATCAAAGTTTGTCTCAATTTATAAATGAATTTTGATTCTAGGAAAATAGTGATAAGAAGAACTTTTCTTATGAACTACAGCGTTAGTGTCATTTATCCTAATGAGTAGAATGTATTTATGGTGCCCCATCATGAAAAGAAAGAAGATTATTACGTGTATACATGTTGGTCCCTATTAACAAAGGAACATCGATTCTACAAAAAAATGGTTGGAAGAAAAGCTTTCCTTATTAAACCAATGCATCATTGTTATTTATCCTAATGAGGAGAATATGTTTATATTGCCTAATCATGAGAAGAAAGGAGATATTTATGTGCATTCATGTTTGTCACAATTGACAAACGAACATTGAATTAAAAAAAATGGTGGAAAAAAAAGCTTTTCTTATGAAACCAAGGAATCATTGTCGTTTATCCTAATGAGGAGAATGTGTTTATGGTGCCCAATCAAGAATAAAAAGGAGATTATTTCATGTATCCATGTTTGTCCCTATTAATTAACAAATATTGATTCTAAGGAAAATGGTGAGAAGAAAAGCATTTCCAAAGAAACCAACGCATCTTTGTCATTTATCCCAATAAAGAGAATGTGTTTGTTATGCCCTATCATGAAAAGAAACAAGACTATTACATGTATTAAAGTTTGTCTGAATTGAAAGATTGAACTATGATTCTAAGGAAAATGGTTTGAAGAAAAGCTTTTCTTACAAAACCAATGCGTCATTGTCATTTATCCTAATGAGGAACATGCATTTATGGAGCCCAATCATGAAGAAAAAAGAGATTATTACATGTATCGAAGTTTATCTGAATTAAAGGGTGAACTTTAATTCTAAGGAAAATGGTGGAAAAAAAAGCTTTTCTTTTGAAGCCAATGCATTATTGCCATTGACAACAATGAGGAGAATGTCTTTATCCTGCCCAATCGAGAATAAAAAGGAGATTGTTGCATGTATCAAAGTTTGTCTCAATTATCAAATAAACTTTGACTTTAGGAAAATGGTGATAGGAAAAGCTTTTCTTATGAACTAAAGCATCAATGCATTTATCCTAATAAGTAGAATGCATTTATGGTGCCCAATCATGAAAAGAAAGGAGATTATTACATGTATCCATGTTGGCCCCTATTAACAAAGGAACATTGATTCTAAGGAAAATGGTCGAAAGAAAATCTTTGTTTATTAAAGCAAAGCATCATTGTCATTCATCCTGATAAGGAGAATGTGTTTATGTTGCCCAATCATGAAAGGAAAGGATATTATTACATGCATCCATGTTTGTTATAATTGATGGATGAACTTTGATTCCAAAACAATGATGGAAAGAAAAGCTTTTCTTATAAAACTAAAGCACCATTGTTATTTATCCCAATGAAGAGGAAGTGCTTATAGTGCCCAATAATTAAAAGAAATGAGATTATTACATGCATCTATGTTTGTCACAATTAGTATATGAACTTTGATTCCAAAAAAATGTTGAAAAGAAAACTATTCTTGTGAAGCCAAAGCATCATTGCCATTTATCCCAATAAGGAGAATGTGTTTATGGTGCCCAATCAAGAATAAAAAAGAGATTATTACGTGTATCGATGTTTATCCAAATTAATGGATGAGCTTTGATTACAAAGAAAATGGTAGAAAGAAAGGCTTTTCTTTTGAAACCAAAGCATCATTGTCATTTATCACAATGAGAAGAATATGTTTATAGTGCCCAATTAAGAATAAAAAGGAGATTGTTACATGCATCAAAGTTTGTCCCAATTGATGGATGAACCTCGATTCTAGGAAAATAGGGCTAGGAAAAGCTTTTCTTATGAACTAAAGTGTCAATGCCATCTATCCTAATAAGGAGAATGTGTTTATGGTGCCCAATCAAGAATAAAAAGGAGATTATTGTGAATATCCAAGTTTGTCTTAATTGACAAATGAACATTGATTCTAAGGAAACTAGTTTTGAATAAAAGCTTTTCGTATGAAACTAATGCATCATTTTCATTTATTCCAATACGAAGAATGTGTTTGTGTTACACAATCAAGAATAAAAAGGAGATTATTGATTTATCCATGTTTGTCCCTCTTAACAAAGGAACATTAATTCTAAGGAAAATGATTGGAAGAAAAGCTTTTCATATGAAATCAATGATCATTGTCATTTATCCTAATAAGGAGAATATGTTTATGGCACCCAATCAAGAATAAAAAGAAGAGTATTAAGCATATCCAAGTTTGTTTTAATTGGCAGATGAACTTTGATTCGAGGAAAATGGTGGTAAGAAAAGCTTTCCCCATGAACTAAAGCATCAATATCTTTTATCATAATGAGGAGAATGCATTTATGGTGCCCAATCATAAAAATAAAAGAGATTATTACGTGTATCCATTTTGGTCCCTATTAACAAAGGAACATTGTTTCTAAGGAAAATAGTTGGAAGAAAAGCTTTCTTTATGAAACCAATGCATCATTGTCATCTATCCTAATAAAGAGAATGTGTTTATGGTGCCTAATCATGAAAAGAAAAAAGATTATTACATGCATCCTTGTTTGCCTAATTGATGGATGAACTCTGATTCCTAAGAAATTGTGGAAAGAAACCCTTTGCTATGAAACCAAAGTGTCAATATCATCTATCCCAATAAAAAAATGTGTTTATGGTTCCCAATTACGAAAAAAAAGGAGATCATTATGTGTAACCATTTTGCCCCCATTGATAGATGAACTTTGATTCTAAAATAATGGTGGAAAGAAAAGCTTTCCTTATGAAACCAATGCCTTAATGTCATTTAACACAATGTGGAGAAAGTGATTGTGGTGCCCAATCAAGAATAAAAAAGTGATTACTACTTGTATCCTTATTTTTCCTAATTAACGGACGAACTTTGATTCTAAGAAAATGGCAAAAAGAAAAGCTTTTGTTATGAAAAGAAAGTATGAATGTCCTATCCTAATAAAGAGAATGTGTTTATATTGCCCAATCATGAAAAAAAAAGATTATTACATGTAAATAAACAAACATTAATTCTAAGTAAAATGGTTGAAAAAAAAGCTTTTCTTATGAAACCAATGCATCATTGTCATTTATTCCAATGAGAAAAATGTATTTTTGGTGCCTAATCATTAAAAGAAATGAGATATTACATGTATCCATGTTTGTCCCTATTGATGGATGAACTTTAATTCTAAAGAAACAGTGGAAAGAAAGGCTTTTCTTATGAAACTAAAGCATTAATGTCATTTATCCCAATAAGGAGAACATGTTTATGGTGCCTAATCATGAATAAAATGGTGATTATTACATGCATTCTTGTTTGTCCGAATTGACAGACATACATTGATTCTGAGAAAATTGTGGAAAGAAAAGCTTTTGCTATAAAAAAAAGCATTAATGTCCTTTATCCTAATGAGGAGAATATATTTATAGTGCCCAATCATAAAAAGAAAGTAAATAATTACGTGTATCCTTGTTTGTCCTTATTCACAAATGAATTTTGATTCTAAGGAAAATGGTGGGAAGGAAAGCTTTTCTTAAGAAACCAATGCATCATTGTTATTTATACCAATGAGAGGAATGTGTTTATAGTGCTCAATCATGAAATGAAAAGAGATTATTACATGAAACAAAGTTTGTCCAAATCGAAGGATGAACTTTGATTCTAAGGAAAATGGTGGAAAGAAAATCTTTTCTTATGAAGCCAAAGCATCATTGTCATTTATCAAAATGAGAATAATGTGTTAATGGTGCCTAATTAAGAATATAAAGGACACTGTTAAGTGTATCAAAGTTTGCCTCAATTGATGGATGGACTTTGATTTTAGGAAAAGGGTGATAGGAAAAGTTTTTCTTATTAACTAAGCATCAATGTCATTTATCCTAATTAGGAGAATGTGTTTATAATGCCTAATCATGAAAAGAAAGGAGATTATTACGTGCGTCCATGTTTGTCACAATTGATAAACAAACTTTTATTCCAAAAAATTAAGGGGAAAAAAGCTTTTCCTATGAAACCAAAGCGTCAATGTCATCTCTCCAAATTAGGAGAATGTGTTTATTGATGCACAATCATGAAAAAAATGATATCATTACATGTATCCATGTTTCTTCCAATTGATGGACAAACTTTTATTCTAAAAAAAATGGTTGAAAAAAAGCTTTTCTTATGAAACCAAAGCTTTAATGTCATTTGTCCCATAAGGAGAACCTATTTATGGAGCCCAATCAAGAATAAAAGTACGATTATTACATCTATCCTTATTTGTCCCAATTAATGGATAAACTTTGATTTTAAGAAAATGGTGGAAAGAAAAGCTTTTGTTATGGAAGGAAAGCATTAATGTCCTTTATCCGAACAAGAAGAATGTGATTATTATGCCCAATCATGAAAAAAATAACATAATTACATGTATCCATGTTTATCCCTATTCATCAATGAACTTTGATTCTAAGAAAAATGTGGGAAGCAAAGCACCAATGTCATTTATCCCAATGAGGAGAATACATTTATAGTGCCCAATCTTGAAAAAGAAAGGGGATTATTACATGCATCAACGTTTGTCTCAGTTGAAGGGGAACGTTAATTCTAAAAAAAATGATAGAAAGAAAAGCTTTTTTTATGAAACTAAAGTATCAATGTCCTCCATCCTAATGAGGAAAATGTCTTTATAGTGCCTAATCATGAAAATAAAAGAGATCATTAAGTGTATCCATGTTTGTCCCTATTAACGAACAAACGTTGATTCTAAAGAAAATGGTTGTAAGAAAAGCTTTTCTTATGAAACCAAAGCATTGGTGTCATTTATCCCAATTAGGAGAATGTATTCATGGTGCCCAATCGTGAAAAGAAAGGAGATTATTACATGCATCAAAGTTTATCTAAATTGAAGGATAAACTTCAATTCTAAGGAAAATGGTACAGAAAAAAAGCTTTTCTTATGAAACCCAAGCATCATTGTCATTTATCCCAATGAGAAGAATGTGTTTATGACACCCAATCAAGAATAAAAAGGAGATTATTATGTGGATCCAAGTTTATCTCAATTGAAAAAAAAACTTTGATTTTACGGAAAAGGTGGAAGGAAAAGCTTTTCTTAAGAACTAAAGTGCCAATGTCATTTATCACATTGAGGAGAATGGCTTATGGTGACCAACCATGAAAAGAAAAGAAATCATTATGTGCATCCATGTTTGTCCCTATTAACGAATGAACATTGATTCAAAGGAAAATGGTTAGAAAAAAAGCTTTTCTTATGAAACCAATACATCATTGTCATTTCTCTTAATAAGAAGAATATGTTTATGGTACCCAATCATGAAAAGAAAGAAGATTATTACTTGTATCCATGTTTGTCCCAATTGACACGCAAACTTTTATTCTAAAAAGTTAGCAAAAAAAGCTTTTCTTATGAAACTAAAGTATCAATATCATTTATCCCAATGAGGAGAATGTGTTTATGGTCCCCAATCAAGAATAAAAAGGAGATTATTACATGCACCCATGTTTACCCTATTAATAAATAAAGATTGATTCTAAGGAAAATGATGGGACAAAAAACTTTTCTTAAAAAACCAAAGCGTCATTATCGTTTTTCGCAATGAAGAGAATATTTTTATGGTGCCCAATCATGAAAAGAAAGGTGATTATTACATGTATCAATGTTTGTCTGAATTGAAGGATAAACTTTGGTTCTAAGAAAAAGGTGGAAAGAAAAGCTTTTCTTATGAAACCAAAGCATCATTATCATTTATCACAATGAGGAGAACATGTTTATGGTGCCGAATCAGGAATAAAAATGAGACTGTTTTATGTGTCAAAGTTTATCCAATTGACATATGAACTTTGATTCTAGGAAAATGGTGGTAGGAAAAACATTTCTTATGAACTAAAGCATCCATGCCATTTATCCTAATAAGGAGCATGTGTTTATGGTGCCCAATCATTAAAAGAAAGGAGATTATTACATGTATACATGTTGGTCCCTATTAGAGAAGGAACATTGATTCTAAGGAAAATGGTTCGAAGTAAAGGTTCTCTTATGAAACCAATGCATCATTGTAATTTATTCCAATGAGGAGAATGTTTTTATGATATCCAATCATGAAAAGAAAAGAGATTATTATATGTATCCATGTTTGTCATAGTTGATGGATGTACTTTGATTCCAAAAAATGGTGGAAAGAAAAGCTTTTCCTATGAAACCAAAGGTTTAATGTCATCTATCCTAATAAGGAGAAAGTGTTTACAGTGCCTAATCATGAAAAGAAAGGAGGTCATTACGTGCATCCATGTTTGACCTAATTGATGGATGAACATTGATTCCAACAAAAATGGTTGGACAAAAAGATTTTCTTTTAAAACCAGTGCATCATTGTCATTTATCCTAATGAGGAGAATATGTTTATGGTACCCAATCAAGAATAAAAAGGAGATTATTACGAGCGTCCAAGATTGTCTTAATTGATGGATGAACTTTGATTCTAAGAAAAATGGTATAAAGAAAAGCTTTTTTAAGAAACCAATACATCATTGTCATTTATCCAGTATGGAAAATCGATTTATGGTGCCCAATCATGAAAAGAAAAGGAATTATTATGTGTATCAAAGTTTGTTTGAATTTAGGGGTGAACTTTGATTCAAAGGAAAATGGTGTGAAGAGAAGCTTTCTTAAGAAACCAAAGCATCATTGTCATTTGTCACAATGAGAAGAATGTGTTTATGGTGCCTAATCAAGAACAAAAAGGAGATTGTTTCCTGTATCAAAGTTTGCCTCAATTAATGGATGAACTTTGATTCCAAGAAAATGATGATAGGAAAAGGTTTTCTTATGAACTAAAGTGCTAATGTCATTTATCCTAATGACGGGAATGTATTTATGGTTACCAATCTTGAAAAGAAGGGAGATTATCTTGTGTTTCCATGTTTATGCCTTTTAATGAACGAACATTGATTCTAAGGAAAATGGTTAAAAGAAAAGCTTCTCTCATGAAACCAATGCATTATTGTCATTTATCCTAATGAGGAAAATTGTTTATAGTGCCCAATCATGAAAAGAAAGGAGATTATTACATGCATCCATGTTTGTCACAATTGACGGACGAGCTTTGATTCAAAAAAATGGTGGAAAGATTAAGCACCATAAACACATTGATTGTAAGGAAAATGGTTGAAGGAAAAGCTTTTTTTATGAAACTAATGCATCATTGTCATTTATCTCAATGACGAGAATATGTTTAAGGTGCCCAATCATGAAGAGAAGAAAAATATTATGTGCATCCATGTTTGTTACAATTGATAGATGGACTTTGATTCCAAAAAAATGATGGAAGTAAAAGCTTTTCTTATGAAACCAATGCATCATTGTCATTTATCCTAATAAGGAAAATGTGTTTATCATGCCCAATCAAGAAAAGAAGAGATTATTATGAGTATCTAAGTTTGTCCTTATTGAGAGACAAACTTTGATTCTAAGCAATATTATGGGAAGAAAAGCTTTTCTTAAGTAACTAATGCATCATTGTCATTTTTCCCAATGAGGAGAATGTGTTTACAGTGCCCAATCATGAAAAGAAAGGAGATTATTACATGTATCAAAGTTTGTCTGAATTAAAGCATGAACTTTGATTCTAAGGAAAATGGTTTGAAGAAAAGCCTTTCTTATGAAACCAAAGCATCATTGTCATTTATGCCAATGATAAGAATCTGTTTATAGTGCCCAATTATGAAAAGAAAGAAGATTATAACATGTATCAAAGTTTGTCCAAAGGATGGTCGATGTACAACACTTTTTCCAATGATACCCAATGAGGTGTATGAATATCAAAATAAACAAAGAGGGAACCAAAGTGGGATCATGTGTAATGGAAAAGATGAGAGTGTGAGCAGTGAGAAAAATAAGAAAAATGAAAGCAAAAATTGAAAAATAGTATTAGAAGAGCAAGCTAATGTAAGTAAGCAAGAAGAGAACCTAACAGCAAGAGTGAGAAATAAAATCTTGGATGCAAAAGAGAGGGAATACAAGAGTGCATTGTATGCTCAAAAGCCATTGCTTGTACTTATGTGCAAAGAGGTTTATTTGAACACTAATGACCTTAACCTTTCTTTGTCTAGTGCTGTTGCTTCTTTGTTACAGGAATATGAAGATATTTCCCAGAAAAAGTTCCAAAGGGATTACCTTCAACTAGAGGAATTGAACATCAAATTGATTTTATCCCTGATGCAGTAATTCCCAATCATCTGGCATATAAAAGCAATCTCAATGAGACAAAAAAAAAACTCCAAAGGCAAGTTGAAGAGCTATTGGCAAAAGGGCACGTGAAGAAAAGCATGAGTCCGTGTGTTGTGCCTACGCTATTTATTCCAAAGAATATGGAACTTAGAGGATGTGTATGGATTGTAGGGCTATAAATAAAATCATTGTAAAGTATCCTCACCCTATTCCTAGATTGAATGATATGCTAGATGAGTTGTATGGTTCTTGTATATTTTCTAAAATTGATTCAAAAAGTGGATACCATCAGATTAGAATGAAATTGGGTGATGAGTGGAAAACTGCCTTTAAGACTAAACATGGGTTATATAAGTGGTTAGTTTTGCCATTTGCTCTTATTAATGCACTTAGTACATTCATAAGATTAATGAATCATATTTTGCGTGCATTCATTGGCAAGTTCATTGTGGTATATTTTAATGACATTCTAGTGTACGGAAAGAGTTTAGATAAACGTATGAATCATTTAAAATGTGTGCTAGATGTTTTTAGAAAGGAAAAGTTGTATGCTAATATGAAAATGTGCTTTTTTTGCATGGAAAAAAGTTATTTTTCTCGGATATGAATGCAAAAGGCAGTGAAGTTGATCCAGAGAAGATAAAGGCAATTAAAGAGTGGTTGACACCCAAATTTGGGACTGCAGTAAGAAGTTTCCATGGGTTGGCCAACTTCTATCGATGTTTTGTGAGAGGCTTTGGCACTATTGCTTCATCTTTAACAGAAGTGATTAAGAAGCATGTGAAATTTTAAATAAGGAGAGTAACAAGAAAGAGCCTTTACTTTGTTGAAAGATAAATTGTGTTATGTTTCTTTATTACAATTGCCTAATTTCAAAGGAATTTGCTATAACTATTATTCAAAGGAATTTAAAAATTTAGAAAGATTGTATTCTTTTTATCAAATTTACTTATAATCATTCTATGTATTCTTCAACTGGCTATTCTTCTTTTAAAATTATTTATGGTTTTAACCCTTTAACTCTATTGGATTTGATGCCTTTACAGGTGAATAAGATGGCTAGCTTAGATGGAAAGAGGAAGGGTAATTTGGTTAAACAGATCCATGAACAAGTACGACAACACATTGCAAAGAAGAATGAAAAGAGTGCTACCTAAACTAATAAGGAATGCCGACTTGTCACTTTTAAACCCAAAGATTGGGTATATGTTCATTTAAGGAAAGAAAATTTTCTAACACAAAGGAAAACCAAGCTACAACCACGAGACGTACCTTTCCAAGTCTTAAAAAAGATTAATAATGATGCCTACAAGTTAGATCTACTAACTAAGCACCAAGTCAATTCCATGCTTAATGTTTTTGATCTTTCTTCTTTTGATGTAGGTGCTGATTCAAAGATGAATCTTTTTAGGGAATGGAGGAATGATGTGATCCAACCAATGTAAGACAATGTAGATGATGTTGTAAAGGACTTCCAAGTGTCGAGTGACTTTTTACATGAGCTCAAGCTAAACAAGTACAAAAACTTATGCAAAGACTAATCAAGAAGCTAAAGATGGAGATAGAATGGACTTCAAATTCAATGAGGAAGTGGGCTTCGATTAACCATAGTTAGTTAACTTGTCTTAAGCTTATGAACAAGCTATTTAGCAATTGGGTTAAATGTTCATATTTAGGCTTATCTTTTGTTTACTAATAGGCCAGACCCTTTTTAATAAGTGGCATATGCTTGTCATATGTTATTTTAATTATTTTAAGTATCTATATCAAGGGCTTAGGATACTAGTTATTGGGTTTGGATTTTGTTTTGACATTTTAATTGGCCATCTAAAAGCCTATACGAGTTTCATTAGTTAAAATGCCTTAAGGTTTTGTCTTTTGGCTATATATAGTATGTTGTAATTATAAGACTAGTTTTTCCATTTTTCTATGGATAATTAATACAAGTAGTCTTCTTCATGAGGTCAATTTCTTTGAGTTCTTTTTTAGACTCCATCAAAACTTATAAAGGTTAGTTCAATCTTGTGGCATTTAACTTTTGATATTCTTGGTTTACAATTAATGCTAAACATTGGGTCAAGTTTCCAATTCCTTTGGTAGTCTTGGTTTGTGTTTTGTATTTAAATTGTCAGGTCAAGAATCCTATTTTAGTTTCTTATTATTTTCTAGGTCTCTAGTCTTTGCTCCAAAATGTTGTTTGAGGGTTCTAGGACATTATTCTTAAGGTTTTTGCATTATTTGGTATCAAAGCTTTGGTTTAGATCAAGTGATCTATCTCTTATTTCTTTTATCAAGTGATCATCAGAGTAAAATGAAACTGGGTGATAAGTGGAAAACTACCTTTAAGGCTAAACATGGGTTATATGAGTGGTTAGTTATACCATTTGATTTTACTAATGCATCTAGTACATTCATGAGATTGATGAATCATATTTTACATGCATTCCTTGTCAAGTTTAGACCATCTAACTTGTTTGAAAAACCTATAGCAATGTAGGCTTACCGCTTGTTCTTTGATTATCCTTCTTTTTTACCCTATTACTTACAGGCTTCCCATGAAGTTTCCAGCACTTGTCACGGGTTTGATGAGACTTCTTGCAATAAGTATAAAATAATCCATCACGATTCTAAGTTTTCTGTTGACCTCATTTCTCTTCTTCAAATGCTGTTCCTTTTTCTCCTGCCATCATGGCAAAACTATTCGTGCTTGGTGGTTCAAGCATCCGCCTCCTTCTACTTTCTTCATTTTGAATTAAGGCTAATGTTTCATTAAAACATGGAACGTCTTATTTCCTAAGAATCTGTATCCTCACTTGATCAAATTTTGGATTAAGTTCAACTAGGAAGTCATAAACTCTATCTCATTCAAGGAAATGCTTTATAATTGTAGCATCTCCGAGACATTTGGTTTGTATCACCCGATAATGATCCAATCCTTGACATAACGATTTCAATTGATTTACATATTCAGAGATAGTTTTATTCCCTTGTTTTGTTGCCAATGTTTTCACCTTGACCTTATACACTTGAGTAGTATCTCTGGCTTTAGAATAAGTCTGCTACATTGCATCCTACATATCCTTTGTAGTGTTCAAAAACATGCATGTGTCACTTGTTTTAGGAGTCATGAAGTTCCATAGCCATGCCATAATCATGGAATCATCCTCTTTCCATGCTTTAAGCTTCGAATCTCCTAGGTTAGGACTGGTACCCATAAGATGGTTGATCTTCTTTTCTCCTTTTAACACTGTATGGATGAGTTTTGACCACTTAAGGTAGTTTTTTCCATCTAACCTGCAAGCAATATGAATGCATTATAACTCTTTGAATTGTTAAAATCGGATTAGCTCATCCAATGGGGCTTGAATGATTATTTTCCCTGTTTCTGGCATTATAAGAATCAAAGAGAAAGAAAAAGTAGGAATTATAGTAATGGTACTAAGAACATGCTAGGGACAGATTATGTTGATGGCAATGAATGCCAAGAAACTTTACCACATAATCGGTAATTAAGGCCAGAAGAAATGAAAGATCAAATCCCCATAGCTCTGATACCATGTTGAAAACTGAAAACATAAGTTTTTCTATTCTCTTTTTT
>JBBYHO010245972.1:0-33130 GCA_038382025.1 Adansonia gregorii | reverse complement strand
TATTTTTATTATTAAATAATATTTATCTAATTAATATGTAAGAAGTTTAATTTGATTAAATTACTTTTATTATCTATGACTGTTTATTATATTATTTTATAATCATTGGAATAATATTTTATTATGATATTAATTATATTTTTTAAAATTTTTATCCAAATATTCAATCAAAATAAGATAATGATAATTTTCTTTGTTTAAATTTAATCATTGGTTAATTTAAATATATCTTAGATTAGTACTTATATTCTTCGAGTAATTATTCTTTAATTAGTAATATAATTAAATATCAATTAAAACTAAGGTTTCTTACTATAAAATAGATGCGTTAACTTTTATATTCACAAAACATCAAATATTGAATAATACTTTGTTAACCATTATTTTTTTTTGAATAAAATTTCTTGCTTCGTATTTTTTCTTAGAATGATTTTGCTTTTTCATTCATTATCATAACAATTTTATCTTATTCTTGGAAAGATTTCAAAATATTAAAAATTCCAATAAACTTTTAGAAAAAATTTTTTCACAATGAAATTTTTGTCTCGTTGATAAGTTGCCCTTGTTTTAATACGGTTTTGTATTTCTTATTTGTAATAGATTTATTTTGGTCTAAGTAGATTTATGCACACTATAAATTCAATAGATTCAAAAATATTTATCACAGAGGTTTTTGAAACTAAATTATTCTCAATTAATTCATTATCTACATAAAGAAAAAATGCTTAATAAATTAAAAAATCAAACAGGTAAAATCAAATATAATGCATGTGATATTGAAAACTAGTAACATAAAAAAAATACTATATATAAAGTGATACACAAATTACTAAGTATTCCCCTCCTTTTCTCTTTCTATTCTTTTCTTTTATTTTTCTTTTCTCGTAGCTAGCTTAGGTCATAATTAATAATCCTCCATTTCCTGTGTTTTCCTTGTATATTTTCCCTATCTTTCGTAATCTTCATGGACAATATTATTCAAATATAGAAAAGAGGAAGTAGGAGCTTTCTTCGTAGCTTTCCATGTCAACGACCGATTTTTCACATTTAATAACTATCCTGCAACAACCAGTTTTGTGCGTTTGTTTTATCTTTTTTCTACTTTGTTACTTCATAGTCGTGCTTACCTTTACATTCTTGCCTTCAATGAACTTAAAAAAATAAAAAAATAGGGATAAAGGATTTGTCTGCATTGATTTATTATGTATCATCCACTCATTGAAAGATGGATTTGATAAACATCACTAGCTTTCAATTTTTCCTTTTTTATTTTTTTAAAGTAGAACAAAGGAGAAGCATAGAGTTGAAAGATTTATTTGTATTAATTGCATATCTTTCATACATTGAAAAAGGGATTTCGTTAATTCTTTTGGTATTTTGACTAGTTTTTGTTAGGTTTAAAATGAGGATATGGTTGTTAAGTGGACGATTGTTAAGGGGAAATCGTCACAAATTTAGAGGTTGGTTTCAATTTTACTGGTTCATGGTTTATGTTTTTATTTTTAATTTGTTTTTTATTACTATTTGGTGGATGGTGACTTGGTGGATTGTTTAAATTGTTCAATGAATTTATTTTTTGTTGGAGTTATTCGTTAGGGATTTCGTACACCTAATGTGTTGAGTGTTGTAGGAACTTGAAAGTTTTTTTATTAAGCTATTGTTAAGCATGTAATTAGGTTTTTGTTGGGTAATTTTGCTTATGGTGGTTGATCTATGGGTGTTGTATTTGTTTTAGGTTTGATTAGTTTTCATCTTAGGAACTTTAGGTTTGATTTTAGTGTTGTTTCTATTTTTGGGTTTTGATTAGTTTTTGTCTTGGAAACTTTAGGTTCAATTGTTTTGAGTTTGTAGGTGATGTTTGAGTTTCAAAAGTTGTGTGTCTGATTTTTTTTCTTAGGGTTGGTATTTGAGTTTATGTCATTGTACATGGGTAAAAAAATAGTAGCTAAGAGATGATGTGCCAGAGGCATGTGACATGGCATGTTCATGCCTATACATGAGTAGCATTGTGCATAACATAAGTTCTAACCACGTGACACGTGCTTATGGCCTGTGTGCTTGAGATTGGGTTATGATGATTCTTGATGTTTGTGTATTGATATATGGTTGAAATTTTATAATGTTTCATTCCTAACATTTTCTGTAGATTAGATTGTAGGGGTGGACTCAGTTAATTCCTTCATTTTAGACTTTTTGGTTTGGATTAAAGGTTATGTTTTATTGCTACTTTTGTTATCCTACTTTTTGTTTGGTCAATCTATGCATCTGTTTTGTTGGTTGTAGCTCTTGAGGTATTTGGTTTCATAAGGCAAAATTCAAGTGCCATTTTTATTGCATTCCTATCTTAAGTTTGATTTAAGTTTTCGTTCTCTTACAAGGGATATGTGGCTTGAGAAGGGATCGTATATTAAACTTATGTTAACATTGTCATCATATATTTCATTGGAGTGAGTGGAATGAACGTGTGTAAGGTATACGTATTTGATTGAAATAAGTAAGATGAATGTATATGACATATACTAAGTTTGAGTGGTCATATTAACTATATAAGGGGCCTTTACTTGAGAGTTTAGAAAAGAGGCATTATTGTATTTGAGCTCTAATTTGATTGTTTATTTAACGTTTAGTTGGAATTGAAGATAACTATTTGGACATGATTTGTTGGGACATCTACCTTCGCTTGGATTTTAAAAAAATTTTCAAGTTAATTCTTGATTTAACTACCTTTGCTTGGAGTTGGACATAGCTATTTCAAAAATAAATATTGAGACTTTTACCTATACTCGAATTTGTGAATGTTCTCTTTGGTCATGTGACTATTTTCTTGAAATTTGATTGATACCTCAATTTTAGGATTTTATCTTTGGACATGTGATTATGTTTTGGAACTTTTAAAAATAATGTGAATCCTAGTAAAGTTTGATTTCATACATGTATTGGAATTCAAAAATAAAAAAAAATTGAAAAAAATGAGCAGCAAAGGACTTAAACATTGAAACAACTAGACTTCCCTGCAAATCTTTAAGGAGGAACTTACATGTAAAAAACTTTAAAATTTTTCACTAGAATTTAAACATCCTTCTGTTTAGAGTTACCTGACTCTTAGATATCATAATTCAAAGTTAAAAACCAATCTAAACAATCCTTAGAAGGTAGAAATGTCTTTTTGAAAAGATCTTTGCGATCGCGAGCAACGCATATGTCTTACCGTTAATGATTATCCACACAAATGATTGTTAGAACCTTTTTGAGGTTCGATGGTTGTCCAGTGCTAGCAAGAAGGCTTGTTAAGCCTCAAATAAAAGGTAAAGTCAAATCTTCTTTTCAAATCATAGAACTCGAGTATAATTCTAAAAGGTGATAACATAAACAAAGGGAAAAGAGATCTCATAGAGATATAGAGGTTAGAACAAACTTGGTCAACTTCTCAACCTTAGGCAGTGGTTATTCTCCCAATGCTTGAAAACTATTTTTCAACTTCCACTCGAATCAAAAAGATTGCAAATCTCTAAAAAAAGTTGGTGCAAAGAATGCTTAAAAAGAGCAAGGTCTTGTGCCAAAGTCTGTAAGGATCTTAAAACCTAGGGTTTTCTTTATAGCCACACATTTCTTAAAAGCCTTAATAATGTATTTAAATATATTTATGGTAAGGTTAAGCTTGATGAATTGGTTAAACCTGCCTATTAAGTCACACTAGATGATGACATCACTTTTAGTGGTAAGCTGAAGCCTAGTTAAAACATTTTTAATAGTTTATCCAAGATTGGGACCAATTTAATGAACAATTTATATTTAGGGCCAATACTACACTAATGTAGCCCTAATAGCCTTACATCAAGCTCAAATAGGTGTAGTTCAAAATAAAAACCCATTTTACTTAAGGTTTTTGGCTTAACCCCTATTTACATGCAAGAACAGTTATTTCTTAATTAAATTTCTTATTAAAGTAAAACAACTTTAATTCATGTAATTCAAATCATTATTTAATTTGCCAAAAATAATTATTTGGCTAAAACTAAAACATCTTTATTTACTTGTCTACAATTAGACGTTTTCTCTATAAGAGTTTCTTATCCATATAGCCATATTAAGACATCTTTAATTAGATGTTAGAAACCTAATTTATGTTTTAAAAAAAATTCATAATTGAACTAATTCAATTAGATCCTCTAATCAATTACCTTTTATTTAATTAAGTCATACTTACGTGAATCCCAAATTTAATCCAATAAATCCATCTTATTACGTGTAACCTATTAGGTTCTTAACGTATTCACAATGAACATAATTAATCTTACTAATCATGTTCATAGATCAAGAGTGGCATCTTCCAACCTATCATAGACACCTAAATGTTGAAGAGTTAATGTGACCTTACTAAACTTTTTAGTAACTAGCCAATTAGTATGTCTGATCCTTTCATCATATATCTCTGAATGAGCATAAACATGGTGTAATGTCTATCATGACATACCCCTTTATCTTTGAATGATCCAAAGGGAGCACGCATGACTTAAAAGTTATATGTGGTAAGTGGTTATGTTGATCAAAGCCTTTGGGTTATCCTTTGATCAAGATTTGAGTTAAGCATAATATGAAGGGAAGTAAAACTACCAGGTGAATTGCTTACCCTACTAGTCTTAAAAGGCTACCATAAGATAAACCGTAAATTTGAAGTCGCTATTGATCATTTCATGCTAGGCATGATTGAAAACTTATTGAAAATAATGTACTGAGTTATGTAACATGATACATTGATTTTGAGGTCTGCATGGTCCAGAGATTCATCAATTAGGTTCAGGAATTGGTTACTTGCGGAGAAGGATTAGTTTCATCAGTTCCATTTTATAATTATTTTGGTATAGCCCCCTTTAATGCATGTAATTTTTGTAAATTATATATTCAAGTTTTGAAAGAAAATTTATATCACCTATGCATCTTGGAGATGTGGAGAACATAAGGATTTTAAAGAAAATAATCTCTGAATTAAATTTGAAAATTTGGATATTTCATGTTAGGCATTGAAGAGATATCGACATGGAACATTACCTTGTAATTTTTTAAAATAATTTTAAAATGTGAATACAAGGTAGTCGTTACAAAAAGGAAAAGTTTTAGTAAGACAAAAGGAATATAATAACATTGTATAAGAATAAACACACAAAAGAACATAAAAAAAAGGGAATGATAGGAATGTATCTCATAATTATCCTCGATTATTGAAGAATAACTAGAATAACAATTTTGAGATGCATTTGGATTTTATGGTAACTTACGAGATTAAGAGGAGATTTTGATCAATGAACCCAGCACAGCTAGAAGAAAAATTAGAATTTCGAGTGAAATTTGAAAAATGGGGTGGGAGTATCCCCAATGATGATGATTTGGATTCGTTCAAAAACGATTTCGATCAAAAAACCTTTTGAAAGGGAGAGAGAAATTCATATCTTAAATGAAAAGTAGGGTTAAAGAATCCCCTTAGAGAGGTAAGGTTAGAGTATCCCCACTAATGAAAAATTTGATGTTCATGGAGAAAAGGAATATTTTTAGGTAAAAAAGGTGTTTTAGAAATCAAAATTAAGAATTTGAAAAAAATTATTTTTTTGTTTTAGCCTTGATCCAAGCCTAGGTGGATTATATTATATGACATGACCCATGAAGAGTCAATTGGGTGCTCTTTGAGACATTCAAGCATCTCTATAAAAGTGGTTCAAAAATTAAGTTAACTTTAATTCCAAAAACAAGGGACAACATCACGTTGTCTTCCTTCCCGAATTTATTTTACGTAAATTTAGAGGTTTTAGGAGCCAAGTGAAGTACCTTTCTGATAAAGTTTAATTTTAAACATATTAAAAAAATCCTAGAAAATTACTTTCTTTATGACATTAATTTTTGAAATTGGGTTTGTTTTGACACTGGTAGCATGTGTAGGGTAAAATGCATAGTGGACTTTGGAAAATTGTCTCAAACTCATTTGGTATCTTTAAATCACAAACGATACCTTTCCAGAAAGAGAATTTCATAAATTTTCTAGGAAAAATATTAAAGAATTTTTTTTAAAAAAAATCATCTAGTGGGTCAAAATGGCCCAAATAGTATGCAGTTCACTGGTTCCAAGGGTTCTAGACATGTGAGGGTTCAAAAAATCATAACTCCATCTTATAAATGGTTTGGGTTCAAACAAGACACAGTTAGAAAGATAATTCGATGTTATTTCAAAAAATATATATCAAAACATTCTAGAAAAATGTGTTTGTCTTGAATATAATATTTTTAATGGTGGGTATAGTGCTGTCAAAGAAAAAACAAGGGAGTTTTTTTCGATATTTTCAAGTTTCTTAGACTAAACTTGAGATATAGACATTTGAATGTCTATGATAGAAAGGAATAGGTGACATAGGCATCATAAATTTATTTCACAATCCTAAAGTACTTTGGATTTTACAATCATAAAGTAGTTTAGGATGATGAAACAACCTATTAACCATGCTATAAATGAGGGCAATATGCTCTAGATCAAGGCCTAAACATTTTCAAACAAGTAAAAGGCTATTTATTTTGGAAACCACAACTTATACCTTTATTTGACCATGAATCCAAACATAAAAAAACTTGATTTTGCCCTCAAGATTGGAGGACTAATTTTGTAAGAACACTTAATCCATGTTATTCTCTATTTATTAGAGGTAACATGAATTTACCTTAGGAGTTTTTTAAACCATATTTTTGTAGTCAACAAACAAGCAAGTATTTGGACAAAAAGTTTATGAATGAGATGCAACACATAATAGTGAACATGGATGACATATTTAAACAAAAAAAGTTGATATCTTGATTTGAAAAAGGTGCCAAAACTGAAAGATGATATAAGTAAGATGCATAAGAATGTTAGCCCTACAAATGACATCTATAATTAAGCCATGCATGATGGTCTGAACATTTTTAACCAAAAGAAAGCATGCTAGAATTTTCAAGATGACATTTTTATTTTATAAAACCTACCATGATGCAAGAAAATGTATGAAGATGCTTAAGACATCTTAGGGTGAAGATTTAAGCATGTGTGAAGTATGTGAAAATGGACTAAGCATGACAAGATGCATGAGTAGGGACTATTTAGGTAATGAAAATAAAATATGGCATGTTTGACCATACAAGTAACATCAAGATATCAAAAAGATCATCAAAATCTTAAGGCTACCACAACCAGCCATGATAATGCATGAGAATCTTAAAAGGGTGATGCATAAGGAGGTCACTAGAATGATGTAAATGCTAAAAAATAAGTCAAATAAGTAGAGTAAAGGGAGAAAATATACCAAAAGTTTCAAGCTTTAGCCCTTTTTCTTTTAAGCAACAATTTTGGACTTACATTTTTCCCTTTTTTGATGTTGAGTAGAAAAAATGATAAAAAAGAAAGGGCTTTTTAGTTAGGGTGTGGAAGGACAGAAGTTTTAAAAGGAAAGATGAGTGGAAGGGAGGGTTTTGGAAGTGTTTTCAGTGGGGGTTTTAAGGAGCTTTGGGAATAGAAAAAGGTTCTTAGTTTTTCAATGGCTAAAGACTATTGAGAAAATGTAAGAATATGAGTGATTTCTGTTGAGAATATGTGTTTGTGGTAGGGTTTTCTACTTTAAAGAGTTTTTGAGTCTAGTTATCCCCTTTCTCAGTTGAGCCAAAGTTGGCATATATAGCCATGTGAATATAATGATAAAAAAATGAAAAAAGTAAGGGTATTTTGGGGTTTTGGTTTATGTACTTCATGCAGAGATAAGGTATGTGCTATGTTGCCATGCAGACTTATTGGTTTGCTCAGCAAAAATAGTGGATGAAGGCCACTTTATATAGTTGAGAATTGAGAAAAATCAGCTTACCCTTTAGCAATTTGCATAATGTCATAAAATATCCTTTGTCATTGGCCATTTGGACCTCAAAATTTTTCTAAATATAATCATACATCCAAAGCTAAGGCTTGGTATTAATTTTGATGATTTTTGGTGGAAAAAACATGTTTAAGTAAGAATTTTATATCAACGATTCAAAGGTTAAAAAATGGATTAAACTAGGCAAAATGCCTTAGTGTATTGATATGAAATATTTTGTATCAATACATAAACCATTTTTTGCCCATGCGAATTGATATAATAAAGCATGCATTGATACCATAAGCAAAAAGACGTTTCTAGTCTTAAAACTAGGAGGCATCTATTGATACTACATGGGCTTGTATGGAAACTCTTGCTTGAGCATCAATATATTTGGCCAAAAATCATAATTTTAGCTACTATAAGGTCTATACCGATACAAACATGCCTACTAATAACACCTCTTAGATCTCAACACCAAACCTTCTTGTCTCGATACGACATGTGAAAATTTGAATTTTTAGCAATGTAAAAGCTTATCTGTGCACTAATATGACTTGCACGTATGTTTGGCTCTATGAATTACCTCACTTTGGTCAAAATGATGAGAAATTGACTCATGTTCATTCGTATAACTCCAAGAATGCCAAGACGATAACCTTTGATGCCTTAGATGATGGCATCCGATGCCCTTAGATGATGACTCGGACAAAATAAGGTTTTTATAGTGTCTATTCATGTTTTAATCCATGTTAGATCTTACAGCTAATGGTTAGCAATCATGAGTCTATGAGGAATAATTCCTCATAATTCATTATGCTCTGCCCAAAGACTAATCTAATTAACCATAGTCAAGATCATTCAGGATATGTCTCCAATTGTCACTAGGCATGGTGAATCCTTTTTAGATCACTCATCCATCTTTTATATGTTTCATGCCATACCTAAAACCATCTTACCGTAAGCATCCATCCTATTAACCTATTCATGATGATCTCTAAGTATGACACTCCCCATACGAGATAACTTGGCATCATAAGTTTGAGGACTGTTATACATGATTGGCACATAAGAACATATTCATAGACATTTAAATGACAGATATTAAATGGAGTTCTCATACAAGCAAGGTTTAGTGAACTTGTTTCCATGAAATATGCACTCCCATGTCTCTTAATTATCTCATATACTTTAACCTATGCGTTTGGTTGCTTCTTTCTTAAATAAGAAGGAAAAACATGAGTTGTTCTTTGAGCATTGCCAACGCCCCTCTTGATAATATGATAACTAAGAATGCTTTTAGGAACTAGCATTTTGAGAATCTCATAATTACATCACATTGCAATTCCTTTGCAACAAGTTTTAAGTACTATGGGCTTCATCCAGTTAATGGTTTCATGATAGTCAATCATACCACCAACATGAATGAAAACCTTATGTTACAAACTAGTAAGAGGTATTATCTGCAACATGCTTTCAAAAATCATCGTGGAGTGGGAAACATGCATAACTTAAAATATAGGGAAATGATAAAATTCTTGATAAAGAAGTGTCCTCTTGATTCGGACTCGTCCTCTATAACATGGAAAAAAGACCATCGAATGAATCGCTCATCTGACCAATCTTGGATGGCCATTATAAAGTGGCCAACACTAGGAGTCATCACCAATCGCTTGGGCTAGGCGTGATCAGACGCCTATTGAAATCAATATTTCAAGTTATGAAACTCGAAAAGTTAATTCCAAGGTCTATATGGTCTAGAGATTTGTGGTTCGAGATTTAGTTGTGCATAAGGAAGTATTAATATCCCACAACTCCCAAAATTGATACGTTCAAGCTATGTTTTACTTTGGTTTCGATTTCCTTTGTTTTGACTAGTCATTTTTTGATATAATCCTATTTATGCTGATAAATTTGAGTTTCTACAAAAAAAATTGAATCTCATATACGCCCCAAAGAAATTGGGAACACAGTGAATTTTATTAAAAATAACTTTTGGATTTGATTTTCAAAATTCGATATTCCATATCAAGAACTAGAGAGATACTGACCCGAAACATTGCCTTCTGATTTTTTAAAACAATTCAAAATATAAATACAATATGGACACCATAAAAAAATGTGTTAGCAAGGCATAGGTAGAATAATATAATATTTCTCAAAATAAATCACATGGAAACAAGAAAAAGAAAAGGGCCGATCGGAATGTACCTTGTGATTGTTATCAGTTATCTAGAAATAACCAAGTTGGTAATCTTTGAGCATATTTTGATTCATAGGCTAACTAAGGTGTGCAAAACGGGTTTGGATTTTGAAAAAAAAATCTAAAGAAATGTAGGAGAGAGAAAATTTGATTTTGAGTGAAATTAAAAAAAAAAGGTTGAAGTATCACTATAGATGGAAATTTTGGTAAATTTTTGGAGAGACAAGATTTAAAGACTTAAATTGAACTGCATTTGATAATTTCTTGACAGAATGACATTTTTTACAATTTTTGATAAAATTAGCGATTTTTTATTTAAAAAAAAGGATCAATAAAATAGGAATGGTAAAATTTTGAAAATTGCTCGTGCCTTGATCTAAGCCTAAGGTGGTTGAGACATGTTTTTGGACTCTACAAGGTTGGTTGGACTCATTTAAAGGCATACAAATGCTTTAAAGTGGGAATTTTAGAAAATATATTAATTTTGATAAATGTTAAAATAGGGGTCAACATCGTGTTATCCCCTTTGTTATTTTATTTTGGACTAGTTTAAAGGATTTATGGGTTATATAAAAAATTCAAAAAACCTTAGAAAATTGCTTTCTAGGAGGAAATAATATTTAAAATTGGGTTTAGTCCAACACTGACAACATTTGCAAGGAAAAGGGTGAAGTAGACAATGAAAGTCATACTTATTCAAAATTGTTAAATCACAAATGATACCTTTTTAAAAAGGGAATTTCACAAACATTTTAGGAAAAATATTTTAAAAATTCAAAAAAAATCATCTAGTAGGCTGAAATGATCCAAACAAAATGGAAATCATTAATTCTACAAGTTTTGGATTACATTGGTTCGAATAATTATAACTCCATTATCCAAAATGATTGAAAGGCAAATAAGGTACCATTGGATAGATAATTAGATGCCTGTTTATGGAAAAATATCCTAAACTTCATGAAAAATTATTTAGGGTTCAAAAATGATTTTTCTTAATTCATGGTTATAGTGCTACAATCATGAAATAGGAGACCTTTTTTAGTTTTTTGGTTTACAAGAACTAGACACTAACTATAAAATTCAAATAACCATGAGAAAATAGGGTCAGTAATAGTTGGTTTCATAAGCTCATTTGCATAATCCCAAAGTAATTTAGGATAATGGAATAGCCCTTTAACAAGGTCACTAGCAAGGATCTTTAAACATTGATTTGGAAAAAATAAAACATTTAGCCTCATTTAACCTTACATCTAACATGGAAAGCTTGATTTTCCCTAATATTGTAAGACCAATTAATCGAAAACATTAAATCGATGTTAATCCTCGTTTGTTAAGGTTAATATGGGCCTAACCTAAGGTGTTTTGAAAAGATAAAATTTTTAAAAAAAGTACAAGGCATCAAGCAAGCTTCTTTAATCATGTAAAACATTTAAACATGGCATCCAATGACAAAAACATGCTAGATCATCAACAAGACATTATTTTTATCAAAGAAACATGTTAAAATGCAAATAAAATATGGATGATGCAAGAACATAATATGTTTATTAATGCATAAAACATGATGTGAGCATAAAACAAAAGTTTTCGTTGCATGAACACATGTTGGAAATTTCATGATAGCATAAAGACAAGATTTTTAGGCAAAATTAAAGCATTTTATTTATGGAGGCATAAAACATGAATACGTGATAAAATTTTGTAACAGCATAAAGACATGATTTTTATGCATGAACATATGACAAAATGACAAACTCATTAACAAGACAGAAAAAAATGCATGGAAGTTATAAATGATCAAGGATGCTTGAAAAGGGTCACAAACATGATGAAAAAAGCAACAAACATAAAGATAAGAGTTAAGAAACTATACCAACAAAAGTTTTAGCATCTTCTCTAAAAAGATGAGCTTTTTCCACTCAAAGATGTTCTTTTTCTAGCTTTTTCTTGTTTGCTATGAGTTAGCAAGAAAAAAAAAGTAAGCAAAAAGGCTTAACATGTTGTTTTGAAATTTCTTTAGGATGGTACAGGGTGCTATGAAATGGAAATGTTTTAAGGTTTTTTGGTGGTTGGTATTGTAGAGAGAATGTGAGAAGAAAATATGTCAGTTATGTTCAACTAATCCCAAATTAACTTATATAGCCATGTGAATAGTGAAGACAAAAATACAAAAAAAAGTAAGGCATTTTAGGACTTTGTTGCATATACCTCATATGAAAACAAGGCGCCATAGTCAACTGTCATTTAATTTAATTAGTAGTTGCTCAACAAAAATAGTGAATCAAGGCTACTTTATATAACGAGTTATAAGAAAAGACTAACGTGCCCTTTAACAAATTCCTTAAGTCATGAAAATGTCCTATGCCATGGCTATTTGGGCCTCAAAAATTTAAGTGATCCAATCACAAATCTAGTGTTGAAGCTTGGTATAAATTTGGATGATTTTTAGTGCTAAAAACATGGTTTAATTCTAGTTTTGATGCAGTAGTGAAAAGAAATGAAAATACATTAAACTGAGGAAAATTTGTCTAATGTATCAATGCAAAGAATAGATTTTGCTCAGATGCATCGATACATTTTGGTCAAAACTACTATTCTTGTTATTGACAAGCCTAGTATCGGTACATGAATCAATGTATCAAAACATTGACATTCTATATTGATACACTAAGACCCCATATTGAAAGATATGTGGCAAAATATTAATTTTATGTGCCTTTGGCTCTCCAAATAGCATGCCATGGCTAGGAATGATAAGGGATCGATCCATGTATTAGTATATGCCCTAAAGCCAATCAAATTGGATAAGGCATATAATAGTTAATAATGCTAACCAATCATTACATTAGTGATTTAAGGTTTTCCTTCTTATTCATACATGATTGACACTCATGTATCAAAGCCAATGAGACCTGATGATAAAACCCAAGAAACACAATGGGCTTGTAAACTTAGTAATTAGTCACAATGATAAGATGCTTATACGTCAAAGCCATGTTTTTAAAAAGGTTCTCAATCATCACATTGTCAAGACGGGGTATTGATGATGCACAAAGACTAGTATATGCTAAGTCTCCTTACATTTAATGCATGCAACTCTTTGATCACATAGAAGGTGAAGTGTAGAGATCCTTAGGGATAGATATATGTGCTTGATTTATAGAAATAAGTTCATCAAACAAGGCCTGCATGAGAACTCCATTTGGTCTAAGTCACTTCAGTGTCTACGAAATATTTTCTAATGTGCCAATCATGTATATTAGTCCTCAAACTTGTGATACTAGGTCATCTTGTATGAGGAGTACCATACTTATATTTATATGAAACGGGTCCACAATGGATGGATATCTAAGGTAGGGTACATTGGGTATGAAATGAATTATATGGTGGGTGAATGAGTGATCTGGAGGGGATTCATCACTTCAAGTGACATTGGAGACATATCTCATATATTCTTAGTTTTGGTTAACATGATAAAGTCGTTGGCCAATGCATGATGAATTTAGGAGAAATTAATTTTCTAAATTCACGAAGTTAAATAAAAGTTACAGTAACTAATATGGAATTATATATGGTCTTTCTGGGATATTCGTGAAATGACCTAAGTATAGTGAGAGGCTGTTTATTGATAGGTTTTTTAAAAAGGTCATATTAACTCTTCGTGCATATAGGGTGGCGATGATGCCTTGCTAATGCCAATCTTGGTCTATAAATATAAATAAGTTAATTGAGTAATTATGTTTTTTGTCATTATAATGGAAGCCAAATCGGTCACACACAATAAGAATATCTATTGGATTAAAATTAAGATTTAATTAAGTGCAACTTAATTAAATAAAAGGTATAATGAAGAGAACTTAATTGAATTAGTTTAATTAATTATTATTAAAGAATAATTTAAGACATAAATTAGATTTATGAAATCTAATTAACAGTTGCCTTAATTTGGCAATAAAGATAAGAATGTCTTATTAAGATAATGTTTTTTTGTAGATATAGTTTAGGGATTCTTAAATAATGCCAAATAATTGTTTTTGAAAAATTAAATAATTGTTTGATAATTCTTTAACATTATTAAAATAAAGTAAAAATTGATTTACTTAGGTCAAAAAATTTAATTATGAATTAAATTATCTAGCATGTGATTAAAAGAGTTAGGTTGAAAATCCTAATTATCAAGTCCTGAGAGTTTAGCTGCGAACTACTCTATGGTGGGTTTGCTAATAGGCTAGGCATACGGAATAGCTATCTTTAGTGTGCTATTAGGCCAAAATATTAATAAGTTAATACAAAGGCCTAATCTTGGACAAGCTAACTAAAATAGTTCTAATTGGACTCAAAGACACCACCAAAGTGGCACTAACCTTGAGGATGGATGAGACTAACCCATTAGTCAAGCGTAACCTAGCCCGTGATGCATTTAAATATATTACCGAGGCTTTTTGGTTGATAAGAAGCACTATGGGGTATGGCAGAACATTTATACTTTTCTAGGCTCTTTTTTAGTGTTCTTAAATTGTTCTTTACATAACAAAATTGAAAGAGAGTTTTCTAGCATTAAGAGATCAATTTTTCACGAAAGTTATGAGATTGGCTAAATCATGAAATCCTTGTTTCTCTAAGCCTCATTCATGCCGATTAGTATTCTAAGTGATCTCAAAGTATTTTAGATCACAAAGAAATATAGAAAATCAGTTTTCCATTCTAAAAAAAACCAAAATCAAGAATTATAATTTTTGGATCCATTTATTGGCATTTACAAAAAACAACTACTTCGCTACAAAGATATTTTTCCTTTTTTTTGGCGTAATAGGTAAGGGAATCATTTTTGGATGACATCAGATCTATATCTATGAGTAAGATACCTTTTACTTAAGGCTCAAGAAGCCTTCTGGCTAGCATCAGAGAAGCACTAGACCTCATAAAGGTTGCAAGAGTTATCTGTGTGGATTACCATTGGAGGTAGAACACTTAGATTGCTTTTCGCCTTAATAAAAAAATTCATAGTAATCAACCCATGGTGCATTGTGTGGGGATCAGCACACCTAGGGTTTTAAGCCTCTAGCCAAGTATGATTTCTATCAAAGTATGAGTCTCTAAGTACCTACGATTTCTATCTGATCTTTGTTTTAAATTGTAGTTCAAACATATGTACAACTTTTCTTAAGATCTTAAGGAAATCTGAATGTTTCTTCATTTAATTCTAATTACTATTTTATGCTTATATCGATATGCATAAGCTTGAGATTTCCTTTACATGGTATTAGAGCCTAAGATTTGTAGATTACATGTGGCCTAGCGTCTTAGTTTTTGGTGATAATCAATGTGATTAATTTGTGTGTTGATTTGGTGATTTTTTAGTTTTAGTAAAATTCTTCAAAAAATATTTTTCTTTAATTTTTTAAAATTTGGATAGCATGACCTTTGGCTTTAATCATGTTTAAAAGTGTTTAAATAGTTAACTAAAATTATTATGATTATTTGAGATTACAGCCCTAACATGTCTTAAATTTCCCAAGTTGTTTTAATGTTGTTTTAATTCATTTCTTGAATTAAAAATTAAAGAAATTGTGTTCTTTTAATTTTTAATTTTCTAGCGTGTTAATCCATGTTTATTATCAATATTAATTAGTTCAAAATATGTTTTTTACTAATTAAATTGATAGTACAGTCATCAGTCAATGTTTTGGTGCTGATTATTGCTAGGATGGCTTTGCTTCAGTGCTTGGATGGTGTTAAAATTTTTAGTAGTTATTAGTGCAACTTTTTCCTTTTTCCACCTTGAATGTGCCATGAAAACTGCATAATACTTTATGGAGAAATTAGGTAAAAATTGGAGTTGAAAATATTTCAATTTTGGGCCCATATTGGGTGCACTATGTCCATATGATGTATATGGCATATTGTCTTTCTTTGTGTGACCTTGGTACAACATTAATGGTAGGAAGATGTTGTGGCAAAATTCACTATTTAAGTCCTAGTACAACATCAATGGTGTTTAAAAGGATGAAGAAAATAGTGTTTGAGTTAAAGTAGGATGGCTAAGATAGCCACACATGGAGCAAACTCGTAGTTGGACTAGGACTCCCTGAGAGGTCATTTATTATCAAACACCTGATTATCCACTTGTATTAATTTTTTTCAATTATTTAAGATACGAATGGATAATATAATAAGCATGGAATTAAAATTTAATTAAATTGTTTAATTAAAAAATATATTTAAATGATTAACCTATTTAGAGTAAGATTTGTTCTAAAGTGATTAGAATAAATGTTAATCATGTAAGAAAATTGTTTTCTTAATTAAATCAAACATGGATCAATTACTAAAATGTTGAAAAACTTGAAACTACTTTCATAAGTGGTTTAGGCAATATTACATGATAAATAGTTTGTCCAAATTAAGACAATTATCTAAAAGTTAGATAATGTCCTAACTAAGAGAAACAATCTAAAATTTACCACTGTCTAATTTAATGTCTTAAAATGTTGTTTTTGGAAAATAAGTTCTCTAAAATGGATGGTTTGTCCAAATTAGGACGAAGTTATCTAAAAGCTAGATAATGCCCTAGTGAAGACAAATAATCTAAAAGTTAGGTGATGTTTAATTTAAGACAAGCTTCCTAAAAGTTAGGAATTTAATTATAAATATTTTAATTAAAGAACCAAAATTACTAAATACTTTAATAAATCATCTCAAATTATTTGATGAGGTTTATGCAAATGACACACAAGATCACTAAGTGATATTGGCTACGCTTATTTGTTTCATGCTTATAATATGATTACGTTAGCATGAAGATGATTAAAAATTAGACCTTAGTATAACTGGGTTATGGATGGTTGAATTTTTCTTTAGTATTTGTTTTATAATTAGGATCTTTGAACCCTACCTTTTGTTTTAATTTTAGGTTGTAAATTTTTTTCACCTAACTCTCCTTAAATGAAACTTGAAGTTTCTTACAATGTTATGTAATAGTTACATAGAACTTGAAGATTTAGATTTAGGTTAAGATTAGAATTTATGTCATTCCAAAATGTAAAAAAGACAATGCCAAGAAGAAAAAACCAAGAAGATCATCATCAAGACTTATGAAGGCCTTGTATGATATCCCTAGGAATTTGAGCAACTAGTTTCTTGGTGCTTCAAGAAAACTAGATAGGTAAAGTCCATAATTATACTAATAGGTTGCATGTGTTAGATTTATTTTAAATTTATATATATGTGATATGTGATGAATAAATGCTAAGCATGCTAATCAAGAAAAGCAATGAGACCTAAGATAAATGATAAAAATCCCTTGTAAAATATTAAGTCCATATCTAAGCATGATTAGATGCCTTTCATTGTTCATAAGAAGATACTTGAGTTTTGGTCGCAAGGTTTTAGTAAGCTAACTCAAGGTCACTTTTGCCTGAGCTACTTAAGTTATGAATGATGAGTCTTACTCAACTAATGCCATGTCGTCCTGATACGTAGACCTTGATCACATGGCATTAGAAGAGACGGTTAGGTGAAATGCATATGATGTATTTAGGCAAAGAGTTACCACTTAACTAATTTAGGAGTTGCATAGAAATGCAATCGATAAACAAAGTTACCTACCTAATTAGTCCTTTGATGGTTTATTTAGTTGACTCAAGGTCATAGAAGGGTGAAAAGGGTGCCTAGCTCATTAAAAAGATTCAAACATTGAACTTCTTGGATTATGATTGAAGGGTGCCTAGGACAATCATTAAAGTTGTAAAAACTTACTTAATGATTGAAATTGCAAATTATTAACTACAAAATGTTTTGGTTAATAGCGGATATAAACACGACATGACTAATAGATTATTTTTATGTTAGCATATGTGATGCTAAATATTTTAATAGGCTAGACTCAATTGACTAGGCCCGTATTAAATGGCATATCACAGAATAGCCCATTAGGTGAAAGGTAATCTATCAAGTTCATATTGATGACCTTGATCAAGCCATATTATGATGATGGCTAGTATGATGCCTGAACTCTGAAAGGAGTAAGCAGCTATTTAAGCTCATGAAATCATCTGAAACTTTAAAAAGTTGTTCTGTAAGGACAATCATAATGAGAGGTTCAATATCCCTAAGGAATTAGTCCTAAGTAAGATGTTAAGCCTTAAAAGATAAGATGTATTTCAAGATTTAAGCATTTTAGATGGATCATGACCCATGCATTATTTATGTACTTTCTTTTGAAGAAAAACAATAGAGATGATAAGGCAATATGCCCACATTATGGAGAGCTATATTAATAGAGTAAATATTGCAAAGACAATTTTGATATAATCAAGATTAGGAAAATTACAGAAGTTTCATTGTTAGATATACAATTAGATTAATTCATTTCTCTTGGTATATAATGCCTAGAGGTTGGTGCTTAAATATGTATGACATATTGTTACGACTAAATGAAAGGAATAGCGAAGATGGACCATTGATAATGGCAACCTTGTTGATATTGATCAAAGCTTGCTTTCTTGATCTATGTTTTATAAACATAATCATGATTTATTCATACACATAAGAAGTTTATTTTGGCATTGACATGAAAATTGAGAATAAATCATTAATCATAGAAGTTGTTCTATGTTATGGTCTCATGATTCTCAAATATACAACTTACAATAGTATGAAGAATACTAAATAGCTTATAACTTATAAGATTTAAAATAGTTTTCAAATCTAATTCCCGTAACTTTGTACATGTAGGATTTAGTGAGAGGCATTTATGATTCTTTAAAAGTTAAGTATCATAATTTGACTTAGTAATAAATAGCCATGATGTGAAAATACAATTATCTAGAAAGTGTTCCAAACTAGAAAGGATTGCATGTTTATACCCTAAAGGTGATAAAACTCTTTTGTTTAAGCTAAAAAAAAGGAGTTTCATTTGGATTATTAGCTTAAAAGCTGATAAAAGAGTCCTAATAGTTTTTAAAGTAATAACTGAGCAATATGATAGAATTTAGGTCTCATTGTGATTTGAATCGTTAATGACTTCAATAATGAGATTATCATGAAATGACTGAAAAATATTTTCATAATAGTACTAAAGCTTCGCCTATGTTAAGACATGATTGCTAATAAAAAAAGCTCAACATTGGATGCGTTAGTGATTAGCTTAGTGTAACTAGGAGATGTTGGTGTATGGCCTAGAGCTAATTGGATTGGATAAGGTATGTAACAGTTAATAATGCAAATCAATCTCTTATGTTAGTGATTCAACATTTTCCTTCATGTTAGTGGCATGATTAACACTCATGTAAACACTAATTGGATAATGCCTAAGAAACACAATGGCCTTGCAAAGTTAGTAATGGGTTACGATGATGAGATCTTATGCATCAAAGCCATGTTTCTAAAAACTATTCCTAGTCATTGCATTGTCAAGATAGGGCATTGACAATACACAAAAAGTAGCATATACCAAGCCTCCATCCATTTAATGCATGCGACTCTCTGATCTCATAGAAGTTAAAGTACAAAGACATTTAAGGATAGATATGGATGCTTATTTTATGGAAACAAGTTCAGTAAACATGGCTTGCATAAGAACTCCATTTGGCATGAGTTACTCAAGTGTTTATAGAAATGTTCTCATGTGCTAGTCATGTATATTAGTCCCAAACTTGTGATACCAAGTCATCTCGTGTAAAGAGTGTCATACTTAGATTTATCTAAAATGGATCCATAATGGATGGATGCTTAAGATAGGGTACATTATGTATGACATGAATCATATGGTGGGTGAATAGGTGATCCATAGGGATTTAATACTTCAAGTGACATTGGAGACATATCTCATATATTCTTGGCTTTGATTAACTTGATAATGTCGTTGTCCAACGGATGATGAATTTAGGAGAAATTGTTTCTCTAAACTCATGAGGTGAACTAAAAGCTACAAAAATTGATATGGATTAATACATGAGTAAACAATGCACCATGCTTATGGTCTTTCCAAGAATTAGTTCAATTAAGTATTATTAAACAATAATTTAAAACATAAATTATACTTATGAAGTCTAATTAAAAGATTTCTTACTATGGCAATAAAGATAAGAATGTCTTATCAAGATAATACCTATTTATAGATATAGTTTAAGGATATTATTAAATAACACCAAATAATTGTATTTGCAAAATTACATAATTATTTGATAATTAATTAATTAATTATCTAATATCATTTACATAAAGAAAATTTGTTTTCCTTGGGTTAAAAAATTTATTTATGAATTAAATTATCTAGCATGTAAATTGAAAGGTTAGGTGAAAGCCCTAATTATTAAGTCATGAGAGTTTAGTTGTAAACTACTACAAGTTGGCTTTGCTAATGGGCTAGGCACATGGAATAGCTATCTTTGGTATGCTATTGGGCCAAAATATTAATAAGTTAATACTAAGGCCCAATCTTGAACAAGCAAATTTAAAAAGTCTTAATTAGGCTCAAAAACACCATTAAAGTGGCATCAACCTTTAAGATGGGTGAGATTGACCCATTAGTCAAGCCTAACCTAGCCTATGATGTATTTAAATACATTATGAAGGCTTTTCGTTGATGAAAATCAACAGAAAAACCATGGGCTTGAACCCTAGACTTTTTTGTGGGGTTTGGTGTAACATCTATGCTTCTTTAAGCTTTTTTTGCATTTTCATGGTTTTTCTAAGCGTTCTTGACACAAAGAAAGTAGAAAAATAGTTTTCTAGCATTGAAAGATTTGTTTCTCACAAAAGTTATGAAATTGGTTAAATCTAAAAATCCTTGCTTCTGCAAGCTTTTTTTATGTCGATTGGTTTCTAGGTTATCTAAAAGTTTTTTAATCACAATGAAAGATTTATGAAGTTTAGATTTGTTTATTGGCATCTACGAAAAATAGCTGTTTTCCTATAGTGCTGTTTCTCCTTCTCTTTAGCATAATAGGTGAGGGAATCATTCTCGAACCATATTGAATTTGTACCAATTAGCAAGATACCTTTTGGTTGAGGGTTGAAAAGCCTTCTGGCTAGCACTAGAGAACCACCAGACCTCATGAAAGTTCCAAGAGACATCTATGTGCATTACTATTAGAGGTAGAACATTTAGACTGCTTTTGGCCTTAAGCAGAGATCTTAGTAACAAACCCTGGTGCATTCACGCAAGGATCAACGCATTTAGAGTTACAAGTCTCTAAGTACATAGAATGTCTATCAAATCTATGTTTTAAATGTAGTATGATCACATATACATCTTTTTTAAGATCTTAAGGAAATCCATGTGTTTTTTTATTAGTTTTGCTGCGTATGTTTAATTCTTATTAATTTTTTATACCTATATTGAAATGCATAAGCCTATGATTTTCTTTTACCATGCTTGTCCAAATAGGTTCGATGATGTCTTAAATGATGACTTTTGATGCCTCGAAAGATAGCTTAGATAAAATAAGGTGTCTATAGCTGCCTTATTTGGATGTTGCTGAGCATCAAGAATATAGATACCATTTTGTCAGGGTGTGCTTTGTGTCATCTTATGTTTCTGTGATGAAAAGACCAAAATTAATATAACTTCTGTATAAGAACAATATTTTGGCAACAATTTTGATTTTTACGAAAAGTTAAAGGTTAAGTTTTTTCTTGGATGAAAAACCTAGACTATGATCATAGGTTCAACCTATCCCTAGGTTTAACTTAAAAATGATAAAGGTTTTTAGATGAAAGACTTAGACTATAATCTTAGGCTCAACCTATCCTTAGGTTTGACTTAAAAATGATAGATTTTTAGACGAAAGAACAAGACCATAACCCTCGGCTCGACCTATCCCTAGATTCAACTTAAAAATGATAATAATTTTTAAATGAAAGTCCTAGACTACAATACTAGGCTCGACCTATCCCTAGGTTCAATAAAGGTTTTGATAAAAATGCTAATAAGGTGGCTCATGAGTAACTAGTAGCGTTAGACTCTAAAGGTTCTTGACATAGGTTCTAGACAAAAGTTTTTAACAAAAGTTCCTGACAAAAATTCTAAAGAAAAGTTCTTGATACAAATGTTTTAATTGGGCTATACCTATGGCATCCCTAGAATTGACTTAAAAATTAAAAATAGAAGTCCTCATGTAAGGTGTTGCAAATATCCTTGAAAGAGGCTTGAAAGTTTTCTATTTAAAACATTCTCAAAAGTGGCTTTAAAGCCTTTGGTGAAATGCCTTTGAAAAAGGTTTTCAGAATATTCTTAAGAGAAGATGTGAAGTTTTTAAATGAAACATCCTTAAAAAAATACTTTAGCAGTTTTTGATAAAATATCTTTAAAAAAGCTTTTGTAGGTTTTTTAATGAAATGTCCTCAAGAAATGCCTTGGTAGTTTTTAATGAATATGCTCAAGAAAGGCTTTAGTGGATTTGCTAAAATATCCTAAAAAGAGGCTTTAAAACTTTTTTGAAATATCCTCAAGAGAGGGTTTGGCAATTTTCAATGAAACATTTTTAAAAGAAGCATTAGAAGTTTTGCTGAATTTTCTTAAGAGGGGCTTTGAAAGTTTTTGAAATATCCATAATAGAGGGTTTGAAAGTTTTTAATGAAACATCCTTAAAAGAGGCTTTGGAGATTATGCTAAAATATCTTCAAGAGAGGTTTTAGAATTTTTTTTTTAAATATCTTCAAGAAAGGCTTTGGTAGTTTTTAATGAAACATCCTTAAAAGAGGCTTTATAGGTTTTGCCAAAATATCTTTAAGTAAGGCTCTAGAAGGGTTTTAAAATATCTTCAAGAAAGAATTTAGAAGCTTTTGAAATATCCACTAGAGGCTCTAAAAGTTTTTAATAAAAAATCCTCAAAAGAGGCTTTGAAAGTTTTAGAAGAGAGGCTTTTGAAATTTTTAGTAAACATTCTCAAAAAAAGAAATATAATGTATGCCCTGAATGTGATGCCAGGGCACAAATGCCATGTTATTTAGTGTCCTAAGAAAGTTGATAATGATGTTTACTCTTTTAGTCAAGATACCTATATGTATGAAATAATGCACATGCATTTGAGGTAACATCGTGCATGCGACTGTATGGGAATGTGATTGCACATGTGTATGAATGCCTATGGACATGGGTGCTTATGAGTGCCATTAGACATAAGCAAGAGTACACATGAGTGTGAATCCTTGTGAATGAGAATATATGTGCAAATGTAGGTAAGTGTAATTGCACATGAGTATAAATGTTTTGGACACTAATGGACATGAATAGGAATGAACATGAGTACAAATACATGCGGATGGCACTGCACATGAGTGCAAAAGTAGTGAATAAAAATATATGTGTGCGAATATTGGTTTATAGTGAGGGCATATGCACGTGAATATGAATGGACATAAATAATAAGGTTCATGAGCATGAATGTACATGGACACAAATAAAAAATGCATGAATATTGTTTACGTTCCATGTGCTTGGCCTTTACGAATTTTAGACGATCTGAAGGTCCAAAGCGCTCTTGACTTAAAAAATATTTTGATGTTTGACATGAAAGAGTAAAGGATTGTTAGAAGAATCGTTTCTCTGACTAGTCTTGGATGGCCACCACGAAATCGCCATAAACTTAGAGTCACCATCAATCATTTTAAGTTAGGCATAACCGGATGCCTATTGAAAATAATACCAGAGATTCATTATTTTGGGTTCAGGAGTTAGTTATATGTGGGGAAGGATTAGTACCCCCATTAAAATCAGTACCATCTAACTATATCTTAATTGAATATGGTTTTCTCGGTTCCATTTTATCATTATTTAAATATAATTCCCTCTAATGCATGAAATTTTGTAAAGATACGAGTTCAGATTTTAATGAAAATTTTATCACCTATGTGCCTTGGAGAAATGAGAAATATAGGGGTTTTTGATAAAACTGATCTCCAGATAGGTTTAAAAAAAAATCAAATATTTCATATCTAGCACTGGAGAGATACCAACATGAGATATCATTTTGTGATTTTGAAAATAATTTTTTAAAGCTTGAATGCTCGAGGTCCCTGCAAGAGGAAACGTATTAGTAAGATAGGAAAGAAAACAATAAATAAATCCAAAAAAAATAAACACAAAAAAAGGGATGATTAAAATGTATCTTGTAGTTGTTTTTGATTATTAATGAATAATTGAGACAACAACATTGAGACTTTGCCAGATTCGATGAAAATTTAAGGAGAAAAAATTTTTGATGACTCGAGAGGGAGATAAGCTTGGATTTTAGAAGGAATATAAAGGTGGGCTTAGAGTATCCCTTCAGAAGAGTGGGGTTGGAGTATCCTCAAAAATGAAAGTTTAATATTGGATTTGAGGTAAAAGTGAGGTTGGAGTATCCTTTTGGAGTAATAGGGTTAGAGTATCCCTAAAAATGGAAATTTGATGTCATTTTGAGGTTAAAGCAGAGTTGGAGTATCCCCTCAGAGTAATAGGGTTGGAGTATCCCAAAAATAGAAGTTTGATATTGGATTTGAGGTAAAAGCGGGGTTGGAGTATCCCCTCAGAGTAGTACGGTTGCAGTATCCTAAAAATGAAAATTTTTACGATCAAGAGGAACGGTTCATTTTTTGATAAGGGGATCTTTAAAAATTGGGAGCCAAAGGTTTGGCTAAATATTCCTTTTTTATTTAGCCTTGGTCTGAGTGTAAAGGGCTTAGGTCATGGGAATGAGCTGAGTAGATCATGACGCGTTCGAATGCCTCAATACAAGTGTTTTGAAAATTAGGTTAGAAAAAAATGATAGCGTCACGTGATTTCTCTTTTTGAATTTATTTTAAGCCTATCCAGAGGTCCCGAGGGGTAAACGAGGTATTGTTGGAAAGGTAACTCAATGAAGATTAATGTAAGAATATTTCAAAACTCCTAGAAAATCACTTTCTAGGCAGAATTAATTTTTGAATTTCCACCTGTCTCGACAATGACAGCATGTACAGAGTAAAGGTATAGTGGACTTTGAAAAATCAATTTGGATTCAACTAGAATTATTGAAATATGAAAAATACCTTTCCAACAAAAGAAATTTCATGAACTCTATGGGAAAAATATTCAAGGGATTCAAAAATGTTGTTTGCTCAGCCAAAATAGCCCAAATAGTAAACTACTCGCTAGATCCAAGGGTGCAAGATAGCGAAGATTCAAAAAATCATAACTATTTCATCCGAGATGATCTGAAAGTAAACGAGACATCGTTGGAAAGGTAATTCAAAACCGTTCAAGGGAAAAATACAACGTATTCTAGATAAATCATTTTGATTTGTAAATAATTTTCAAAACTAAACTGCTATGCTACTAGAATAAAACAAGGGAAGTGTTCAGTATTTTTGGTTTTTCATTAGGTTGAGCTCGAGCCATGGATGTTTAAACATCCATAACCGAGGTGACAGGTTGAAATGGGTGTCATTAGCTCATTCCACAGTCTCGAAGTAGTTTGGGACCATGGAATAACTTGTTGACCATGCCATTATGAGGGTGTTTGGCTAAGGACCAAGGATTCACATTTTTTAACTATACGACTTCATTTCTTTTTTTTTTCTGAAAACCAGTATTCTCATACTCATTCTTCTATGAATCCAGAACTGAATACGTGCTTTGCCTCCCAGGTTCGAAAGCCAACTTCATAAAAATCTTAAGCTTATGTTATTCTCCATGTGTGGGAGATAGCATGTACTTAACTTGGGGATATTTTTTTGAAATCGGGTTTTGTAGCATTCAAACAAGCATCTCAACACAAACAAAGTGCCACAAACATAATATAGAACGTGGAGAACATATATGCACAAGCAAATATGACATTTTTCATAGAAAAAAATAAAAAGAATGCATGCAGATGATAGATAAATGCATGAACATACTAAGGATAAACATGTTTAAAAAAGGACTTTGCTAAAAAAGGCATTTGTATTTCATGGAATCTATTAAGCTACTAGGAAATGTATGGGCATACTTAGGACATGTTATGATGCATGTTTTAAACATGAGATAAAGATGTGGATATGGAAGGAACGTGGTAAGGTTACATAAACAGAGGCTGTTATGGTGATGAAAATGCAAATAAGTATAGTTAGTTAGCCAAACAGCATGAAGGCACTAAGAAGAACATCAAGATCCTAAACTACCATAACCAAAGCCATAAAAAATGCATGGGAGTCCTAAAATGGCTATAAAAGCATAAAAAAGGTTTATTAAGATGATGTTAATGACAAAATAGAAACTACAAAGATCAAGATAGAGGGGATATACCATAAAAACTTGAACTTTCTTTTGTCTCGAAGTAGTGGCTATAGGCTTAATTTCTTTCTTCTCCTGGCTATTATTTAGTAAGAAAAGGATGAAAAGAGGTAGCCTTTAGATGGTATGGCTGATGCTAAGGCTTTTTAAAAATCAAAATGTATGGAAAGTTGGGTTTTTTTCAATAGTGGTTTGGGGTAGCTACAAGAATGGAGTATGGAAATCAATGAAACAATGTTTTGGGAAGTGTTTTGGGGGCTGAGAATGGTTGAAGGATTTGTGGGGATGGGTGAAGAGTTTTCTGGGATTGTTGGAGAGTTTTTTTTATAGTTGGGAGCTTCTCTTTTTTTTTTCTAAGGGAGCTAGTTCTCTTTATCTTCTTGCTCAGCCAATGGCTTTAGGAGACAAACCAAGGGCGTTGTTGGGTTTTTTTCTCTTCACAAGGAGACACCCAAGTAACATGCTTAGTCTGCACGCATATTCTATTGGTTCTACCATGCTGAAAAAGAAATCATAACGGTTGCAATAGCTTCCCAACTGCTGATATGCCAGCCACCCTTTTGCCACTATATCTTTTGTGAAAGTGAACTTTGGCATTAGATTGCTTAGGCCTTAAACTTGTTTAAATTTGGTCATTGGCCTAAAGTCAAGGTTTGTAATGCTTTACGATGCTTTGTTGGTGCTAGAAACATGTTTGAATCAGATTTTTGAAGGTTGAAAAATGGTCTAAGCTAGGCAAAATGCCTTATGTATTGATACAAAGTGTTGATACGAGAAGATGTGTATCGATACTAAAAACAAAAATTATTTCCAGTCTGGAGACTTTAGAGCCCTCTATGGATACTCCATGGACTTGTATCGATACTCATGATTGTGTATCAATGCATTTCGCCAAAAATCATAACTTTAGCTACTGCCAAGACTTGTATCGATACAATTATGCTAGGTATCGATACCATACCTTAGGTATTGATACCAAACCCTCATGTATTGATAGACACATGGAAATTCAAAATTTTTGTAACGTGAAAGCCTCGTGATAGTGTTTAAGCACCCATAAAACCTGTACATACCTTAGGTTCCTTGAGTTGCCTTATCTTGGTCACAAAAAGATGAAAATTGGCTCACTACCCACCTGAACAATTCCAATGACACCCTGAAAATAACCTTTGATGTCTTATTTTTGCATTTTTCTTTAAAGCGATCTATAGGCATTTTAGACCTTCCCTAAAAACTTTGTTGCTAGGTGACACTTCAGCCAACAATCATCCCTCAGCTTTATTTTATTTTTCTTGATTTTGTCACCTTTGACCTAACTCTTAAGATCCCAAAAAATGGTCCAGACAAAATGAGGTGTCTATAAATATGGATCTACATAGGTGAAAATGCATACGGGTGTGAGTGCACCAGAGTGCGAAAGGGTGTGAATGTTATAACCAAGACTAGCTATGATCTTAATGCATGGGCAACAATGCAAATGCAAGAGTCAATAGTGATGCAGATATGCTTAAAGTGAAGTATATGTTGATAAATGATGCTCAAATGTATATGCAAATGATATGCATGCTTATGAATGATGATTGTGCATGTTCATTAAGGGTGTAAAGATTGAAACCTTGGTTAGCTCTTTTTTTGAATTTGGCTTAACCTTTTTGGATAGTTTCTCTCCCTAAGTTAAAAGGCATTCTAATCACATTTTTGCTCTAAGATTAAAAAATCTCTTATCTTTTTTCATGACATTTCTTTTTGCTTAAAATGTTCATTTAATGAAAACTCCCAAGTTAGCATGATAATTCGAGTTTCTTAAAGACTGATAACCTCTGGTTAAAAGATTTTTTAAATGGCAATTTAGCTTTTTCATTAAGATAGAAGGCATGAAAAGTGCTTTATCAATCCAGAAAAGTTTCAAGACAGGCAAAATGGATTCCTCATTCTTTTAGGCTCATGAATAGACTAGTCCTTATAGAACATGAATTTCTTAAAAAACAGACAAATTCAATATTCTTTTAAGCTTTCTATCACATTTACTTTATTGGCAAGAAGGGTGCCCATGACAGGTTAAGGATTATAAGGTTGATTAAAAAAGATAGAGGGTTTAACTCTGAGAGTTGATCTTTCCAATGATGATACTTTGGGTGTTTGGGGATTTAATGGTGCCCCTATATAGGAGTGGTGCGTCTTGATGAGACTATAATAATTCTATAACTGGCATATAAAATTTTTTGCTTAGCTCTAGACTGCCCATTTTTTAGGTTTTCACCCCAGATCTTCAGTCTTTCCATTCTTGATTTCTATTTTGTTTGATTGCTTTATCATGCCTTTTAAGATAGCTCATGATTTTTTTAAAAGAATAATTTTTGCGAGAATAGGCACACTAGCTCAAATAGCCATGCTTGATCGAAATGGACTTTTTGAGGTACATAGTGTGGGCCAAGATTCATGGTTCTAAGAGAAAGGATATATAAGCCCACATCTAAATTTTGAAAGTAATTGAATCAAAGATCACTTCTTTTCATGAGGGTTTCCATCCCTTCTACATTATAGATATCCTCATTTCCTTTTCTTTAGTTCTTGTTCTTAATTTGATTTTGATTTTGATCTTAATCTTTTAATTTTTTTTATTTTTTTGAATGAATTCTAGAATTTTGAAAACTTGGTACATTTTATAAATTGCCTCTTGATATCAGGCATTTCCAAATCATAAAAAAGGTGTCTACCCCATTTTTCCTTGTGGCTTTTCATGCCTTCTAATGTGAAGGGTGATCCTTATTGGGTTTTTTGAAAGAGTGAATTGTTAGGCTCAAAGAGTTAGCAAAGGGAAGTTTCCTAAATTTTGAAATGGTGATAAAAAATGATCATTTTTCATCTCAAACACAACTATGTGAACTGAAGAGTTAGCCTTTAAAAAATATTGTTTTGGACAAATTTTGAATGTCCTAATTACATGGTGTCATAGTCCATTTTCATTTTCCTTTTTATTTTTCCAAATGCATACCCTAATTTTCTTTTTCACTCCATATTCTTGGCCATGCCCCATTTTTTATTGGTATTAATAGGAAATCACATAATGTCAAGGCTTAGACTAGAGGAAATAATTTGTGTTCTATCTTCAAAGGTTTGCATTAACAAGGAATTCTAGTTTTGGGATATAAAAGTGATAGGGGAGAACTAGGGACAAAGAGTCATGGGGCTTCCATAATATGCACCTTGAAAAAGGCTTTTGGCAATGGTTTGAAGATACTGAATTGATAGAAAGGGATATGGTTAAGGGACTTTGCTAAAGGCATAGTGTAATTTTGTAGTGTTACCCCAAGGCGTGATTTAATAAGCATTTAGGGTGTGATCCGATAGCTTAATTTTGGTTTATTGAGAAAAAGGTGGATGTTTCTGGCACAATCTTGGTGCATGTCAACTTACTACTATTAAGATTCTTATATGAATATCACATTTTTGAGGGAGTATATAAAATTTGAAAAATTAGTCCTTATCACTCTTAGCCTAAATTAAGGCCTTTGCTTGTTTGATAGTTTTGCTGTGACCGTATGGTTTGTGACACTTAAATTAATTTCCTAAAGTCTTGGGTCTTTTAATTAGTCAATTTTGTGCATGAGAAAGCTTTAAAGAGAGATGAAGAATGCAAGAATTATTAATATTCTTGAGATTTTCTAATATTATGCTTTGTTACACTTGATTCAAAATTCAAAACATGTTCATTTCATGAAAAAATAACAATGTCAATCCAAGAACAAGAGATTTCTACATGAAGAATACCAAATCAAAATGCATTGATTAACCTAGATTCACTTGTCTTATCTTACAGTTGATTAAAATCTAGTGGCCTTGCATCAAGCAGCTACTATACATTTCTCTTTAAAGCCCTTCACTCTTTAGTGGAATGCCTTGTGCTTCCAATGTGTTACCCATAAGAAACAATGCTCTCATGGCCTTTAGAATAAGGTGGGTTTAGAGGCTTAAAGTAAATTGACATAACAAACAAATCCTGGATAAGCTACAAGAGTAATTCAATGTATGATACCAGGATCAGCTTTATTAGGTACTGTCTTAAATACCATATTATCTTTTTTGAGTATTTCCAAACCCTCTAGCTAATAAGTGAGTCTAATTGAATTAGGCATAAAAAAATGCTAGTGAGTTAGCTATGACATCACCTCTAGTTGGATAACCAAATTGGCATGCAACGTACAGGTGGTGTAGGTAAAACCCTTTATTGGTTGTCACTTACGAACCTCCTTTCCTTTATTTGGAAGTACCTTCATTCCTTTAACTTTAAGTATCTTGCCTCTTTCAATCTTTCCACTTTGATTGCATTGTCAATCATTTCTCAGAATGTAACCAAGTTGGCAAAATTCCTTGTAACATTCCCTTTGAGCATTTGTAGAAAGACGCATGCAATGTTTCCATAAAATACCTAATGACCTTTTTTTGGTTAAGGGTGGCGTACTTGTGCTACCTCAGCCCCTCATCATTCGCATACTATCAGAAGCTTTTAGTATCCTTTTTTTTTTATTTTTATGAGGGAGAAATGATCTAGAGCCCAATCAAAGATGCATTGATATTGATCTAGAAAAGCCCTAGTAAGGTTTAGCTATGATTAGATCATGGCTCTTTCTAGCTCATTGTAGCACTAGCCTATTGCTATGGTCAAGTTGTTTTGAAACAATAAATCAGAAGCTTTTCATTTTCATTAAACTTAGCCATCTTTTTTATGAACATTTGAATATGACCAGCAGAATCCATAGTCCCATTTTACTTCTCAAAGTCTGATACTTTAAACTTTGGAAGGATGATTAGGTTGGTCAATAGATTGAAAGGATTAACATTTGTGGCCTTAAACCTATATGTTCCCTCTATGGCCTTGAGCCATTTTTTTGGATGTTGATATTTACCGGTATCCTTAAAAACACTTACAAATTTTAGACTATTTTACTTTTGATGTTCCCCTAGATAATCCAAATCTAAAACTATCAAAGCACTCGAGGAGAATCTTATACTTACCCTATGGTACCCGAGAGTAAGTGTAGAGCTATTATCGAGTTCATATAGATATCTGGCTATTCTGGTGAATCTAGCATTTCATAAGGTTGCTGCTTTTGGGGTGTTCCTTCTTAGGTAAGTGTAACTCCGATGCTACCAATTAGATGGGTTTTGACATTAGCTTGCTCGTTTCCCATGTTCACAGTACTAGCTTGCTTTTTTTTTTTTCACTGTAGCTATCATCATTTCTATTAGCTTCATGACTTGAACGTGCATTTTGTCTTGCTGCTGGAGAATTTTATCTTGTGACTCCTTATAGATGGGTTTGAATCTCTCTATTCAGGCCAAATGCTTGTCTTTCATGACCAATGGTTTCCAAAGATCTTAACACCTCCCTAAAAAGACAATAATATTTTTAGAGAAATTCTTACACTTGTGCAGGTAGCCATTCTACGCCTAGGTTTATGTGTCATTAATGCATGTATGCATGCATACATGTAAGTGAATACAATAAGCAAATGAGTGAAATAAAGATGTTAATGTAATGCATGAAAAAATGTTATGAACATGAGAATGTCATCATGGAAATTTACCTTTAAGATTGCAGCTAGTATTACGAGGGATACACGGAATGTTTGGAACATACAGAATATAAACAAAAATCTTATTACCAAAAAGGTATTTACTTTGACAAGCTCCAAGCTTTTATGAAAGGCATGAAAGATTACCTTATAGATGGTAATATGATGCATGTGCAACATCACATCTATAGTACACTTAACATGGTAGTATGGCTCTTGAGGGGAGGGAATCCACACAAATGGATAAATTATACCTTAATTCTTCTCAAGGATACATAATGCCAATGAAGTGGGGATCCTATTTTATTATGGGCATTATGGTGTTCATTCACCATTACCTCAAATCAATTATTTTTGCATGTTTGATGCAAGAAATGATGCATGTAACATAAAGATGAGAAACAATAAAGAAGTAAAGGGTTAAAAGATATTGGAAATAATAAAATAAATAAAAGCAACAAAAAAATCACAAAAATTGCACCAATGATAAGTGTTTATGATGCCTTGGGGCAAACAAAGAAGGCCACATATTGCCACTTGTCTGCCAAAATCTAGATTACTGCGAACAACTATCGTAATGTGGCCATGATATGAATCCTAACCAGTGGGACTTAAAAGGCAAGTACACCTCCATTCCTATATATATTATATATCACTATTTTTTCATTATATATGTATATCATTATTTTTTTTAGTTTTAGGAGCCATATCATTATTATTTTTATATTTTTCAGGAATAAGTTGTTGAAATGAATTGCTTACTTGACTTAATCCTAAATGGTCGTTACAAAATGACTATTTATTTTTCTTAAAGCCACCACCAATTTGTTTAGGCTAGGTGAGATTGATCACCAACTGGAGTTCATATTTGAACATTATGAAACCTCTAAAAACAAAGTCGAGGCTTGTAATAATACCAGAGGTCACATGAAAGGGTTCAGGAGTTGCTTACAATCATGATTAAAGATCAATCCTTCTTATGACACCCCAAAATCGATACCTTATCAATTATGTGTTAACTTAAATTTTGATTTTTATTCAGTTTCAATATCTGGTATTTAATTATAATTTTCATATCTCAAAATTTTCTTAAAGTCTAAATTTATTATTCTATTCTAAAAAATCAGGTTTTTAATATTTTTGAAAATTAAAATGTTTGCTATGCCCCACCTAAGGACTAAAGGAATATGAAAAGCCAAAATATCTTTTACAACACTGAATAAGCTAAGGAAATATAAAAGGTTTTATT
>JBBYHO010245971.1:17834-91499 GCA_038382025.1 Adansonia gregorii | reverse complement strand
GATCGGTGGTGACTCCAAGCATTGGCCATCTCGTGATGGTCACACGAGGCCAATAAGATGAGTGATTCATCTTATGGTCTCCCTCACTGTGTCATAAGTCGAGAATCTGTATTTTCTCATTCTTATCGTAACTCCGAAGAATGGTCTTAGTCAAAAAGACATTTTCGAGTTAGGATAATATTTTAAGTCGTACGCACTCTTAGATCCGTGAGGATCCACCCTGGGGTACGTCGCGACAACAATTTTAGAAACCAGTTTGGATTTGATGGTAATTTGAAGAACAAAGATAATTTTTATCAAAATAATTTAAGGCATTCAAAGAGAGAAAATTTTAAATTTTTGAGGTAAAGCAGGGTTAAGGTATCCCTTCGAAGAAGTGGGGTTAGAGTTTTCCTTTAAAATAAAGTTACAAAAATAGTTAGGAATAAAGAAAAAAATTTTATTATTATTTTTTTAAAAAATAGGGTTGGTTTATCCCCTTAGAGTAGTAGGGCTAGAGTATCCCCAAAGTTAGGAAAACATTTGAGAACAATGAGAAAATTTAAACTTTGATTAAAAAATGAGGTTGGAGTATCCCCTTTGAGTAGTGGAGTTAGAGTATCTCCACGAGCAAAAATTTTAATATTAAATCCTTTTTTTTCATATTTTAACCTTGATCCAAGTCAAAAGAGGTTAGTGTTGTGAAAGAGACTAAACAGGTGCATTTCAAAGCATAAAAGGAGATTTGAAAATTAGGTTGAAAATAAGGGGCAGCAGTGTGTCATCTCTATTTCCAGATTTTTTGGGGTCTATCCGAAGACTTCAGAAGGTAAAGGAGATATGTTGGAAAGGTAACTCAACAAGGTTTAATATAAATATGTTTCAAAAATTCTAGAAAATCACTTTCTAGGTGAAATTAATTTCAAATTTAGGTTCGTCTCAGCTCTGGCAGCATGTAAAATTAAAAGGGCATAATAGACTTTAAAAAATCATTCTAGGCTTATCTAGGATCATTAGAACGTGGATAATACCTTTTCAAAAAGGGAATTTTGTGACCGTTTTGGGAAAAAATCTGAAAATTTCATAAAAATCATTTGATAGGCCAAAATTGCCCAAACAAAATGTTGCATGTTGGTTCTAGGGGTTTCAAATAGTAAACGTTCGAAAAATCATAACTCCCTTGTCTAGGATGATCCGAAGGCAAATAAGATATTGTTAAAAAGATAATTCGATGCTCTTTAAAGAACAAATATTAGAAAAATCGAAGGAAATCTTTTATGGCTCAAAAATAATTTTTCAAGTTTGGACTATAGTGTTATCAGAACAAAAATAAGGGGTTATTCGATATTCCAATTTTTTCAAAGATAAAGTTAGGTTTAGAACATTCAAATATCCATGAAAAAAAAGTCATACTGGCTTTACAAGTTCATTCCATAATTCCAGAATAGTGTAGGATGATGGAATAACCCATTGACCATGTCACAAAAAAGAACATGAGACTCAAGATCAAGGAAATACAAAGAAGGATTTCCTTTCCCCTTTTTTAAAAAAATGAACTCATTTTACATGAATCCAAATCTAAAGTATTGATTTACACCCAAGGTTGGGAGACCAATTTAATGAAAGCATTAAGTCTATGCTATTCTTCATCTATTGTAGGTAGCATGAACTTAACTTAGAGATTTTTCTAAAAATCAGTTTGTAAAAGACAAGCAAGCATTTTAGTGGAGATATCATGAACAAAATACAACAAATATAAAGATAAACATGGATTAAACATTTAGACAAGCAAATATGACATTTTAGCATGGAAATGTGTGGTAAAGATGCTAGAAGGTGACAAATAAAGTGCATGAAGATGATAAAAACTTGTTTATACAAAAGAGTGGATGTTGGAGTTGTCAAGATAGCATTTTTATTTCATGAGCCTCCTTAAACCATAAGAAAAATATTTAAACATACCTAAGACACATTAAGGAGACCATTTTAATGTGAAATGGATATGTGAATATGGAAGGGACATGGAAAAAGATGCATGAAAAGAGGCTGTATGATGATGAAAATGAAGTATGGTATGTCTATATATCTAACAAAATCAAGATGTCAAAAGGGTCATCAAGATCCTAGGACTACCATAACCAAGGTAACAAAGATACATGGGAGTATTAGGTGAGTCATGGCAACATGAAAGATTCACTAAAATGAAATAGATGATCAAAACAAAAATGTATGGAATGAGATAAAAAATATACCAGCTAAGGCTTGAAGTTTCTTTTTTTTAAGGCAGTGACTTTAAACTCAATTCTTTCCCTCTTTTTGCTAGTGTTTAGCAAAAAAAAAAGGTGAAAAGAAGAAGCTTTTTGATAATATAGTTGCTGATAGGGTGTTTTGAGGATGAAAGTGTATGAAAGGTTAAGTTTTTGAAGGTGTTCTGGTGGTGGTTTTAGAGAGCTAGAGGAATAAAGGTTGGTTAAGGGTGAAAGGAAACAAAAAAAATGTTTTGGTGAGTTTTTAAAGCTAAAATGGCTGGAGGATTTGTAGGGATGGATGAGGAGTTTCTCTAAGATTGCTAGAGAGCTTCTTTGATAGTTGAAAAAGTTTTTTTTAGTTTTTCTTTTTTTTTTTGTTTGGCCCCTCATTTTTATAAGACAATACAAAGGGCAATTTTGATTTTTTTTTGCACCAAGGGACATTTCTAGCTACCATGCTCAGTTGACTCCCTCCTTATTGGTTCTGCCATGCTAAAAAAAGAGGTAAAAAGGCTTTGAAAGCTTGTAACCAGAGATATGCTTGCCATACCCTCTTGTACCCATATATCTTATGAAAGTGACCTTTGTCATTAATTATGTAACTTTAAAAATTTGTTAGAATCCGTTAATGAACCTATAGTTGAGGTTTGCAATGATTTATGATAATTCCTTGGTGCATAAACATGTTTAAATTAGGTTTTTAAAAGCTAAAAAGTGCCTCAAACTAGGCAAAAATGCCTCAGTGTATCAATACAAAACATGCTATATCGATAGACAATGTGCTTTTTACTTTTAAGTATCAATACAATGAGTTGTGTATCCATACTAAAAGCAAAAAATATTTCCAATCTCGAGACTTAGAGGCCAGTATCGATACTTGATGGATTTGTATCGATATTCATGCTTGTGTATTGGTATATTTTGCCAAAAATCATAACTGTAGCTACTACCAAGGTCTGTATCGATACAAACATGCTAGGTATCGATACTACACATTGGGTATCGATACCAAACCTTCTTGTATCGATACTATATGTGAAAACTTAAGTTTTTCACACTGTAAAGGCCTTATATCGATACTTGTGCCCCAATATAACTTGTATATAGTTATGGCTTCCCAATTTACCTCAATTTGGTCATAAACAATGGGAAATTAATTTGTGTATTCATTTGAATAACCTTGATGACACCATGAAAAGTGGCTTTTAATGCCTCATTTTTACGTTTTCTTTAATATAGCCCATAGACATTTTAAACCATCCAAAAAATATTTTTCACCTAGCTTCGTGTCACCTAATAGTGCTTGGCAACACGACACCCGACAGTCAATCCCTAGCTTTTATTTTTATTTTTTGATTTTATCATCTTTTACCGAACTCCTAGGATGCAAAAATAGGTTCGGACAAAATAAAATGTTTATATCTGCCCTTCTTTGGTTGTTGCTATGTATTAGGAATAGGGCAAAGACAAATAAAAACCATTTTGTTTTTATGGGGTGATGGATTTGTGTGCCTATTGAAAAGTGGAGAGTTGTTTAGTATTATGTCGAGATGAGTTAAACAACTTACAAAAAAAAAGATTTTGATAAGTTTTGTAGGGTTTGACCTTCTTAATAGGTTGCTTTTCATTTTTTTCAAATAAGTGCCATCAGTTTATATGGGCTTTGAGGTAGGTAAAGAAAGACATCCAACTTTTCATGGACTAAGATAGATAAATGCCATCAGCTTGTGTAAGCTTTGAGGTAAATAAAGAAAGACGTCCAACTTTTCATGAACTAAGGTAGATAAGTGCTGTCAGCTTATGTGGGCTTTAAGGTAGGTAAAGAAAAATGTCCAACTCTTCATGAATTAAGGTAAATAAGTGTTACCAACTTGTGTAGGCTTTAATAAATGTCCTACTGTTTGAGGACTGAAGTGGGTAGTATGGTGCCATTAGTTTATGTGGGCTTTGATAAGCGTCCTACTTTTTGAAGACTGAGGTAGGTCATATGGTGCCATCAACTTGTGTGGGCTTTAAGGTAGGGAAGCATCTTGCTCTTTTAGGATTGAGGTAAATAGGTGCCATCAGCTTGTGTAGGCTTTAAGGTAAGAAAACATCCTACTCTTTCAGGACTGAGATAGGTTATGTGGTGCCATTAGCTTGTGCAGGCTTTAATAAGCATCTTACTCTTCGAAGACTGAGAGAGGTAGTTGCCACTAGCTTGTGTAGGCTTCGGGCTTAGGAAAGAAAGGCATCCAGCTTTTCATGGACTAAGGTAGACAAGTGCCACCAATTTGTGTGGGCTTAAAGGTAAGGAAGCATCCTGCTCTTTAAGGACTGAGGTAGGTTGATGTTGCCAACTTATGCAAGCTTTGAGGTACGGAAGCATCTTGTTATTTAAGGGCTAGAAAAAAATGAGTTTAGATACCTTCCTGGGTGATTTTCAATGGCCATGTAAGGTCAAAGGTACTTACTTAAGGCCTTTTAAGGTTTTTCAAAATAAAAATGGTACCTTAGATTCTCTACAAATTTGACTTCTGCGTACGAAAGCTGATGCCTATAAGATGTTAAATACTGCATAATGGATGGAAATGCAAATGCCTGCCTAATTGATGTAAAGGTAAAGACTTTAAAGGCCGAATCCAATGGCTGGTTTTGGGCTTTCTTCAGCATTGGTGAGGTGGCCTTTTGCCCAGGGTTCGTCAATCTTACTCTAGATTTTTAGAGGCTTTAAATGTTAAGATAGTCCCCTCTTCGAAGGTATAGGAGGTCCATGACCACTTACTGAGGAGGTTTTGCACATATTCTCCAAATGTGGTGTCCTAGGGCAAGATTGATTATGGCCCAAAGAGTTCATTCTTGGTGTTTAAACATGAAACAAAGTCCCTTCAAAGTTTTATCTTTTGAAGTATTCTACGAAATCCTGTTATCAGTTTTGTTTGTTTATCAAACATTATCAATTAAATGATAAACATTATGCAACATGAAATACAATGCTACAAAAAGATTCTACAATAAACAAAGTAATATTTTTTATTTAAAGAAAAAGGGGATAAGTTTCAACAAACATATACGATTATGGAAGGTTTTAAAATACAAAAGAGATAAAAAAAAGTCTTCCTAGTCTATTAGCTCTGACCCTGATGACATGAATTCTCCACTGAGTGCTTTTAGAGTTTTTTTCAAGCAATTGATTCTTTTAGCACTGATGACTCATAAAAAGATCCCTTTGATTACCCCATGGTGGGATAAAGGCCTTAAAGTTAAGTAGTTTCCATTTTTTAATGCAGGTATGGATAAGGTTTTGGTGGTGTTGGTCAACACAGAACAAATAGGTTAGGTTATGACTTGGTGTCTTAGTTAGAGTTATGAATATGGGGAAGATTGGTTTTGGGCTAATAATAGTTTGGGCTTAGCTTCGTTTAAATGAGGAGGTCTAATCACTTAAGCCACCTTCTCTGGTTTTCAACTTAAGCTGGTTTTCTTTTTTTTATTATAATTTTTTGGATTTTTTTTGGTGAGTGGTAGACGAGGGACTAATAAAATGCCCTTTTGGGTTTTTATCTTAAAGTCTTTCGATGTGTAGTATTTTTTAACAAAATCAGAATTCATGAGGTTAGGCAAGTCATTGCCATCCATCTCGGTTAAGAATTAAGCTCCTCTAAAGAATACATGTTTCACTATATATGGAACTTCCTGATTTGAGGTCCATTTTTGGTAGTATCTTTATGTCTCGGGAGAATTTGTTTGAGCACTAGGTTACCTTCTTGAAACTGATAAGGATGGACCTTCTTATTGTGGGCTCTTATCACACGCTTTTGATACATTTGCCCATGACAGATGGCTTTGATTCTTTTTTTCGATGAGATTGAGCTACTCGTATTGGTTTTTAACCCATTCAGCCTTTTCAAATTGCGATTCCATCAGGACTCTAAGTGAAGTGATTTCAACTTTAATTGGCAAGACAGCCTCTATGCCATAAACTAAAGAGAGTAGGGTGGCACCCGTTGAAGTTTGTACTGCTGTACGATTGGCATGTAAGGCAAAAGGCAACTTCTCATGCCAATCCTTGTACGTCTTAGCCATTTTTTCAACTATCTTTTTAATATTCTTATTGGCTGCTTCAACTGCTTTGTTCATCTTCGGACGATCTAGGAGGGAGTTTCGATGTTGAATCTTGAATTGAGAGCAAACTGCTTGCATCATTTTTTTTTTAGGTTGCATGCATTATTAGTGATAATTTGTTCAGGAAAACCATATCTACAGATAATGTCCCATTTCACAAATTTATACATAACCGATCTGGTGACATTGGCATAAGAAGATGCCTCTACCTATTTGGTGAAGTAATCGATCACGACCAAAATAAAGCGATGCCCATTAGAAGCTTTAAGGGCAATCGGTCTAATCATGTCCATGCCCCAAAGAAAAGAAGGCTATGGAGCTGTCATAACATGTAAAGGTGTTGGTGGGACATGGATCTTGTTAGCATAGATTTGGCATTTATGGTTTTAGTGGATTCTTCATGAGGTAATATTTTTTTCCTGTTCAACTAGTCTCAATAGGTCTAAGGGTATGGGGTTCTCTTTAGGATCCTCTTTAAATTCGACCTACCGGCATAGATCGGTTGCTCAAAATCAATTCTTAAGGTTTTAGTATAAATATTCATGTCACCATCATTAGGGCACCTGAAAATATGGAAAAGAATAATATAGGTGGAAGAAAAAAGTCTAAGGTCGACAAAAATTATGAACACAAAGAATGAATGCAAATGCTTAGTCATTTTCATTGATAATACTTAATAAAAACTATCTATACAAAGGATGCTACATTGCTTTTAGGCGAGAGCATGTACGTTTAGTTCATAGCATTACTTTGAAATAGACTTGAATAGTACAGGTATCACTATCTTAGTCCAAACACTTGGAATAAACCCTGGAGCTAGTCTTTGGACTTGTAGTTGACATCTTTGGCTCGCCAATCGTATTGATAGAGATATCCTTGAATGCATTGTTCAATATGAGCATAGCACTAATAGAGCTAGTATTTACATGTCCCCCTAGGCGGATACTTTCCCGAAATGGTAGGAATATCATTGGCTCATCCTCTATGTCTCACCCTGACAAATGAGCCATTCTTTTTTCATAGTTCTTTTGAGCTTGCTTTTTTTTTTGCTGTGCACTAGGCTTGAATCCCAACCCTCTTTGTTGATTTGGTTGACCACTTTCAAGGCTTTAACAATTCCTTGAAGGCATTTTTAGAGTCCCTTTCTTGCTTGGACACCCTTATCAACAGTTAACTTCAAACCTATGTGAATACTCTCTGATAGGTGAGACTAAACTATTGGCAGTCCTTTGTTATAAGTTGCATTGACAAACTCAAAGGCCTAGAAAGAGAATTTTGGGCTATCTTCATCGGGTTCGAATATAGGGCATCAGTTGAGGTAGTAGCAATGATATCTTCCTCTTTTTTAATACAAACAACTTTATTCTCGATGATGAATTTTAGCTTTTAGTGCAAAGATGGTAGCACTGCTCTAGCAGAATGGATCCATGACCTTCCAAACATGCAGTTATATGATGGAGCAATGTCCATTATGTGGAAGTCAACTTCATAAGTACATTAGTCGATTTGGAATGGAATGGTTATGTACCCGATAATGTTCCGACAAGTTCCATTAAATGCTCACATAATTGTATGACTATTTTTTATATGAGATGCATCAATAGGGCTTGCTCAAGCATGACATTGGCATTAAATTTAAAACCAACATGTTATCAAGGAGCATCTTGGACAATGTGGTGCCTTTACAATATGTGGTGATATGAAGGGCCTTGTAATTTCCTCTTTCTCATTGCGAGATTTCATCATCACTAAAATATATGTAATTGTCAGTGGTGATGTTGTTCACTAGGTGAACCAACTGACCTATGTAGATGACGGGAGGGAAATAGGCCTCATTCAGAACCTTGAGGAGGGCATTCCTGTAAGCTTCTGAATTCAATAGCAAGGACAACATAAATATCTTTGCGGGTTGCTTGTTTAACTGATCGACGATGCTGTGTTCACTATGCTTGATGAATTTGAGGAATTTCGTAGCTTCTTTCTCACTCACTAGATCTTTGGCAGCTATCGAATCTGAGTTCTTGGTTGCAAACTTCAGTGCTTGAGAAACAAGATCGGCATTCCCTTGCTGAGTGCTATTTTTTGATGCTATCAGGGCATAACATCGACCACTCTAAGTTAGGTAACTTACCTTTAAAAGGTTCACATTTGCTGCTTGTTGGCTAAATTTTTTGATGATTAAGGTTTTGCTTTCATAGTTCCAAGGAACTACCTTATCATCTTTATATGGAAAGGGAGATGGAAGTTGAATGATCATCTTTGGCGGAGGCTGAATGCGGTTAACTTTAACTCTTGGTCAGTTTTCGTACAAAATCAACAGCTTTCCAATCCTGTAAGGGAGATTGCCCTTTTCTTCTTCTAGTGCATTGACAGATGGTGCTGCATTTGCAAACTTAGTATGTGGGGCTTACTTTTCATCATAGAATTTGATGCCACCCTCGTTCATCATTCTTTGAACCATTGTGCAAAATTCTTTACATGTTTGAAGAGTATGGCTGTAAACAGTATGGAAGTCATAGAAGTTATCAATCATTTCCTCTATCTTCTCAATTGCATTAAGTAACTTAGCTTGCACTAGGATTTACCAAGCTGAAATCATTAGCATTAGAACTTCTTCCATGTTTTCCACAATTGTTCAATTTCTTTCAATGATCATTTCCTTTAGGTCTAACTCATCACGAGTTTAAGATAAATTGGCTTTAGTGTGAGATTTTGATTGCTTACTAGCCTTTATTTTTTCTTTCCCTTTGTCTTTGTAGATACTTTTTTTTTTCAATTCATTCTTCATGGCCTCATCGATCCTTCCATAGAGTATGACCACATCTGCAAAGTTTTTCGGGAAGCTTCTCGCTATCTTTTCATAAAAAAAGGCTTGTAATGTGCTAATGAATCTAACCATTATCTTTTTTTCTACTAGTAAGGGAAGAATCTAGGTAGCTTCCTCTATCCATCTTGCAGCGTACTACCTAAAACTTTCATTAACTATTTTTCTCATTCCCATAAGAGACAGACAACTAGAGATCTAACCATCGGTGGGTCTCTCCTCATCAGTAACATTAATAGATGGATCGTTATGTCCATTCCACTCTTCATAGAACTCGATTTTGGACTGATCCATCATCCCTTGAACCATTTTCAAGAATGATAGACAATGTTGCAAGTCGTGTTCTTAACTGTAGTGGCAGCAAGATGTATCAATGACATTTTTTCTTTGGCTTTTGTTATCTATTACTATTCTAGTTTTCACGAAAGGCTGCCAGACCTTACCTATAAGGGAGTTTGACTTCTGCCACACTTTTTTTAATTTGAAGCCTTTTTCATCGATTATCATATTTACTTTTAGTTTGAGTGATTAGGGAGTGGGTTGGCTCCCATATTGGGTCTGAGACCTTACTCAATCTTAATCAATCATTTTTCTAATAAACCCTGCACCTTTCTTTTGAAAGAAGTGCAATTCTCAATGGAGTGGCTTTGTGCTCCCATGTGGTATTCATAATAAGCATTCTCATTATAGCATTTGGGGTATAAAGGTGATCTTGGGTTCGTGAATACTAGAGCCACTAGTTTGCCTACCAATAAGAAAGAGTAGATCTCTTTATACAAGTACGGGAGTGGTTCAAAGTGCTCAGTTTCTCAAGATACTTGTTGGTTATTTGAAGCTCTCGCATTATGCATATTATGGGGTTATGCATTCTAGGAGCACATTTTGCATGGGATTTGGTGCAAAGCTCATTATAAAAGCAAACCCAGTAGCATGGACTGGTTGTGGTGCTGATGAGTAAGGGGTAACACTTGTATTTAACATGTTTAGGAAATATATAGGTTATGTTGGTTTAGACTTTGATTTAACCTAGCACAGTTCTTGCCTGCAGCATTTACTTCCCTTTCCTTATCTTTATTTACTGTCTTTTTGGCTAATCCAAATGCTTATCTGACAGATATCCTACCGTTCTTAATGGCATTCTCAATCATTTCACCTAATATGACCATATCGATAAAATTTTTCATAGTGCTTCCTACTAGCCTTTTATAGTAAGGAGCTCGTAAGGTGCCAACAAACACAACTATCATTTTTTTAGTTAGAGGAGGGTGAACTTGAGCTGCCTCTTCCCTCCATCTCTGAGCATACTATTTAAAACTCTCAGAAGATTTCTTTTCCATGTTTATGAGAGAAAGACAATTTGGAACCTAATCAGACACATGCTTATATTATTCAAGAAATACACATGCCAAGGCTGCCCATGTTTGAATTCTCGCATGATTAAGTCTTATGCACCATCGAAAGGCTACCCCAGTCAGGCTATAGTAGAAGCAATGGATCAGCAACTTCTTGTTGTCTTTGTGTCCTACCATTTTATGATAGTAAATACGAAGATGGGTAGTAGGGTTAGTAGTCCCGTTGTATTTTTCAAAATCGGGTACTTTAAACTTGGGTAGGATGACAAGGCTGAAAACTAGCCCTAATGACTTTTAGTCTATAATTCCAAATTTGTTGCTTTCATTCCTCGCTCGAAGGCTTTTCTCTAATGAGTGATACTTGGTTCAGTCTTTATCATTTTCTAAGGGCCTTTTTGTTTTTTTTATTGCTCCATGTGCTCATCGATGTTCGAATCTATATGCCCTAATGGTGAAGAGCCCATGCTTAAAATCCTTGAATTAAGTGGGACACTATTATGGGATTAATATAAATAAATGGCTGAGATAATGGGATGTTCATTGTCGGAGGGTGTTGCCCATGTAATGCCCCCTTTTTAAGCATTAGTGGCCTTAGTACCACCATTTAAATTGCTTTAGGGTTGGCTGGTTCTTTCTCTATCTTGACTATGCTCATTTGCCCTTTTTCCTTCAATGCATTAGACATCAATTTAGTTAGCTCAGTGATCTATGCTTGAAATTCCTCATTCTTATGGAATGCCTACCCGAGGGACTTTTATACATGAGTTCGCGTCTTTTGATACGGGCCTGGTGATCATTTTCCATCACTTTTCAATGATTACAAGTGTTATACCAATGGCAAACTATAGATTCTGTGTTTTGGATCACCTTTACTTTAAATTATTTTCAGATTAGCCTTTATGGTAGCTTCATGCATATGTTTGATGCAATAAGGATGAATGAATAAAAACCATGAACGAATTAGGTTAGTTATGCAAATGCAAAAAGGACAATTGGATAAAGGAATAGCTCCACCAATAGCATCTTTCATTAAACCAATAAAATATCTTAATTACATGTGATTACATTCGAAAATGCCTAACACGGTTACATTGCTTGATTACATGGTCCAAAAAATATAATAACTCTTGCTCATGGGCTCCGATAGGCAAGATATCATGTGTCCGCAATTGAGCTACATCTATCATGTTCTGAGCCTCTAACTAAGCTACCAGGATCTACTCTATGAGATGTGATAATAGTCTTGATGCTTTTGGCATACGTTAACCACTCGAAGCCATTCTTGCTTCTGTTGTTCAAAGGCTCTCACTAGTGCGTCAACTTGGTCTTGGCGATCTTGAAGTGAAGGTTTTAAGCTTGGATTCTGAGTGTCAAAACTTTATTTTCAACCTAGTTTGCTCTCAAATCTCAAACTCGAGCCTCTAACCATTCATTCCTCCTTTGATAAGTTAATGTAAGAGCCTAGGCTCTAACAAGCATCTCTCTATTAGCCCTGGTAGTTTCTCTCCATTGGTGTAGTTCTTTCTCGAGAGCAGTAATTTCTGTCCTCCACTCAACTAATGACTTTCCAAGCCTTTGGGACTTGTTTGGCTTTTAAGGGCCATATAATCTCTTTTCAAGCTTGCAAGATCCTTTTTGTGGTGGTTTTTCTCCTTAACAGCCTTACTTATCTCACCATCCCTGAAGTAGAGATCCATTTTCAATTGACTATTTTTCTTTTTTAATCGAGTAATCTTCTTAGCAAAGGTCACCTTTTTTGGCTTGAACTCTCACTTGATCAATTCAACCTCAGAGGGAAATTCATCAACTGGCCTTTGTGACGTCCCAATACCAGACAAGGGCATGGCATCATTAATGCAATAGATCCTATATTCATCATATCCTAAGGTCATACAACTACCTCTCTAATATCTCTCCATGCAATAGGTTTGTTTCCATGCTTGAAACGCTAGCTAAACTTTTAACTTGTAGTCGAGCTCACCATAATTGAAATCCTTTAACGCTAAGTCTTGGATGAAAAAGGATGAATTGATGGCACTAGAATTGTTAAAAAACTAAAAGAAAGGCATAGTTAGTACTTTCTTATAATCCCATGAGTGATACATAGCTTTAATCTCCATATTAGTATATGACTATTTATAGGAAAAACCAAGGAGCCTTCCATGTTACCTCCCCCTTAAGGTTTTGAAATTTTTAGACCCATTGCTCTTTATATTTGTCTTGAGGTCATTCTTTCTCAAGTACCTTAGAGATAGGGCCAAAGCTGGGTAAAAAGTAGTGTGGCATCTTATTTTCTTCTAAGCTAAAGTGACTGACGAGCCAAATGTAAAAGAGCAGTGGACATCCAATGAAGCAGCCCATTCCTATTTTTTTACAAAAATTAAAGGCTCAAATAGTTTTAGCAAGGATGGCCAACGTGGGATTAATGTTATAGCACAAGCGAAAAAAGACATCTGCTACCGTAGCTTCAACATAGCCTAATGTCTTTGGGAATATAGCCAAACCATATATTGCCAAAGTGTAGATATCTTGGATTTTTTGGATGTCAATGGTACTCACCATTGCTTCTTTCAAACTGGCCCATGAGATGCAATCATTGTTCCCCTTTATTTTGATATGGCTCTCAATCCAAGACTCTATGGCCCCAAAGATTTGAGCCAATCTTTGTTTAAAGGTTGAAGGATTCAACACTTTCAAGTATATCTTATTAACCCTTTCCCTTTCAATGTTGACTAATGCAGTGTATTCATCAATCATGGGGACTAAGTCTTTATGATTGAAAGTGAAACGCTAGTATGTTAGATTCCAAAACTAGGAGCCCACTTGCAACAAACTGATATCCAAATGAACTTGAAGTAAAAGAGTGATATCTCCATATCTCTTAATGAATGATTCCCTTTTAGTACTGTGCCAATTAGTCCATATGATCTTCAAATCTTGCTAATCACTTTGATGGTATCCTATCTTAATCCTTTCATGCACTATAGAGGCATGCCCTATTTTTAAAACATCCTCATCTTCACACTATCGATGCTCTGACCATGCTCAAACTTTCTCAAAGGGTTTTAACTCTAAAGTGAACTGTTATTCCATGACAGATGCCCCTTTGTGAACACTGATCCATTATAGCCAATTGTCCCATGATAACAGTAATTATGATGAAATAATGCATGGTGAAAAAGAAAAGCAAAAAAAAAATGAGTTAGTAACCAATATGAAATAATAGGTAAAGATAAAGAACTAAAAAATAGCATGAAAAGTGTATCACAAAATTTGCCCTAAGAATATGCGGCATGATGCCTAAGGTAGACATGATGAATGTAAAGGTTGAGGCACTAAACAGCCAGATACCTGCATGTTTATGTTAAAATTGCCTTTTAACAATGCAACATGATACCTCATGATGACTAAGAGTAACTGTTTAAACGATGACATTCATTCATCACCATTTATGCCAAGCCATTGTTTGAGCAAGAAAGCTTATTTCGATCAAATATGACTATTTTCAGATGGCATTGCTGGTAATGCCATTCACTGGTACTGACCCACTTAGAAAAGAAGATTCGTCATCAAACATAACGGCATATCCTAAAGGAATGATTATGAAAATATAAAGACAAATGCGAGTGACAACATTCACCCATCATCACCCGCGTAACCAATAGTATATATGAGTAAAGGTAAGAAATGTTTACCCGAGGGACCTTAATCTTCGGGTTATTCTAGCAGCATCTGGTATGGGTTGACATGATTTAGTAGTAGGGTTCACTACATGGGTTTAAGTTGATTCCTATTTTGGTATCCGAATCATTCCTCCGTCTGGTAAGACTACCTGAGGCACCTAGAGCCTAAGCCCATTGCGGGTTTGGTGGAACGAGTTTGATCTAGTAGATATATTTCCCTATGAAAGTGCAAAGGGTTACTCACAAGAGACATAGGTAGTTTACATCCCAAAAAATCTTACCATGCCTATGCAGAGGGTTACTCACGAAGGTGGATGACTCACTTCCTCCTAATAATGAGGATACTAACCACACCATGGTGTATAGTAGGAATCTAGTGCAAATGCAAGTGCCCGGTGTGTGTACGGGAAACAATCAAACCTTTTTGTTTCACTCCCATATTACCGTATTTATTCGAATCAATATTTATTAAGGCACAAATAATCCCTAACAATCACAAGATAAAAACATAAATAATAAAGATTAGTAAGCAAAAATAAAAGAGAATTACATCTAAACAATCATGGAGATCGAAAAACCAACAATTGAGTGAAAAATAGCTACTTATAGGCCAACTCTATATAGTCTCTAGTGAAGTCGCCAAGCTGTAACCATGTGCCCAGCCTTTAAAACTTTGGATGATCCACAGGGCGTAGAGCACTTGACTTAAAAATAAATGATGGTTGGTTATGGTCGAGCCTTTGAGCTATCCCTTGATTGAGATTTGGATTAGGCATGATAAAATGAAGAGGTAAGGACCATCAAACGAGTTGCTCTTGCAACCGGACCTGGATGGCCACCACAAAGTGGCCATAAACTTAGAGTCACCACTGATCATTTTAGGGTAGGCAAGATCAGATGCTTATTGAAAACAACATCATGAGTTATGAAACTCGAAACACTAATTTCGAGGTCTACGAAGTCCACAGATTCATTGGCTAGGCTCAAAAGTTGGTTACATGCAAGGAAGGACTAGCATCCCCATAATGCCCAAAATCGATACCTACTAACTATATCTCACTTTGGTCTTGGTTAAATCGGTTCCATTTGATCTCTATTTAGATATGACACTCTTTAGAGCATAAAGTTTTTGAAAATATGAATTCGAGGTTTTTTTATTAAGAAAAATTAGATTGCTTAGGTGCCTCAAAAATGTGAGGAACATAGGGATTTTTTATGAAAACGATGTTCATATTGGATTTTAAAAATTGGATGTTTCATAATAGGCACTGAAAAGATATCAACACAAGTCATCACGTTATAAATTTCATTAGAAAATGAATTTTAAATATGAATGCATAATAACATGACAAAAGGAAACTAGTTAGTGAGGTGAAAAATAAGAAATATAATATCACAAACAAGCAATCACAAACAAAAGAACATGAAGAAAAAGAGGTGACTGAAATGTATCTCATAATTGCCTTTGATTATTGAAGAATAACCTGGATGACAATTTTAGAGATCGGCCTAAATTTGATCATAATTTCAAGAAAAAAGATAATTTTTATCAAAATAGTTTAAGGCATCTGGAAAACCAAAAATTTGAAGTTTTTAAGGTAAAGCAGGGTTAAAGTATCCCCTTAGAGAAGTGGGATTGGAGTGTCCCCTAGAGTTACGAAAATAGTTAAGAATAAAAAAAATTTACTATTATTTTTTTAAAAGATGGGGTTAGAGTATCCCCTTTGAGTAGTGGAGTTGGAGTATCTTCACTAGTGAGAATTTTAATATAAAATCTTTTTTTTTCATATTTTAACCTTCATCCAAGTCACAAAGGGTTGGTGTTGTAAAAGAGACTAAACGGGTGCATCTCAAGACATCTGAACGTCTTGGTAAAAGGAGATTCAAAAATTAGGTTAAAAATAAGGGGTAGCATTGTGTCATCGCCATTTCTAGTTTTTTGTTCGAGTGTATCTAAAGACTTCAGAGGGTAAAAGAGATATGCTGGAAAGGTAACTCGACAAGGTTTAATATAAAAATATTTCAAAAATTCTAGAAAATCACTTTCTAGGCGGAATTCATTTTCGAAATTAGGTTCGTCTCAGCTCTAGTAGCATGTAAAATTAAAAGGGCATGATGGATTTTGAAACTCATTGTAGGCTTATCTGGGATTGTTAGATCATGGATAATACCTTTCCAAAAAGGAAATTTTATGAATGTTTTGGAAAAAATATCTAGAAATTTTGTAAAAAAACATCTGATAGACCAAAATGGCCCGAACAGAATGTTGCACGTTGGTTCCTAGGGTTTTAAACAGCAAGGGTTTGAAAAATCAGAACTCCCTTGTCTGAGATGATCTGAAGGCAAATAAGACACTAGTGGAGTAATTTGATGCCCTTTAAAGGAAAAATATTAGAAAATCCAAAGGAAATATTTTTGGGCTCAAAAATAATTTTTCAAGTTTGGATTACAGTGCTATGAAAGCAAAAATAGCGGGTTTGTCGATATTTCGATTTTTTTTACAATAAACTCGAGTTCGAATGTCCACAATAAAAAGTAACATGGGCTTCACATGTTTATTCCACATCCCAGAGGTGTTTGGGATGATGGAACAACCCATTGACCATGTCATAAAAAGGAACACGAGACTTAAGATCAAGGATTAATACTAAGAAGGATTTCTTTTCCCTTTTTTTCGAAAAAAATAAACTTATTTCACAATAAATCTAGATTTGAAGTGTTCATTTACCCCTAGGATTGGGAGACCAATTTAATGAAAGCATTAAGTCCATGCTATTCTTCATCTATTGGAGGTTGCATGAACTTAACTTGGGGATTTTTCTAAAAATCAATTTGTAAGAGACAAGCAAGCATTTTAATGGAGATATTATGAACAAAATACAGTAAATACAAAGATAAATATTGATTAAACATGCAAATAAGCAAATATGACATTTTGGCATGGAAATGAGTGGCGTAGATGCTAGAAGGTGACAAACAGGCTGTATGGAGATGATAGAAACATGTTTATACAAAAGAGTGGATGTTAGAGTTGTCAAAATAGCATTTTTATTTCATGCGCCTTTTTAAAACATAAGAAAAATATTTGAACATACCTAAGACACATTAAGGTGACCATTTAAATACGAAATGGATATGTGAATATGGAAGGGACATGGCAAAAGATGCATGAAAAGAGGCTATATGATGATGAAAATGAAGTATGGTGAGTCTATATATCCAACAACATCAAGATGTCACATCAAGATCCTATAACTACCATAACCAAGGCAACAAAGATGCATGGGAGTATTAGAAGGGTCATGGCAACATGAAGGGTTCACTAAAATGAAATGGATGATCAAAACAGAAAATGTATGGAATGAGGTAAAAAATATACCAGCAAAGGCTTGAAGTTTCTTTATTTTTTAAGGTTATGACTTTAAGCTTAATTCCTTACCTCTTTTTGCTATTGTTTAGCAAGAAAAGGGTGAAAGGAAGAAGCTTTCTGGTAATATAGTTGTTTATGGGGTGTTTTGAGGATGAAAATGTATGAAAAGTTGAGTTTTTGAAGGTGTTCTAGTGGTGGTTTTAGGGAGCTATGGTAATGGAGGTTGGTTAAGGGTGAAAGGCAATGGAACAATGTTTTGGTGAGTTTTTGAAGATAAAGTGGCTGGAGGATTTGTGGGGATAGATAAGGAGTTTCTTTGGGATTGTTGGAGAGCTTCTTTGATAGCTGAAAAAGTTTTTTTCCTTTTTTAAGATAGCTGGTTTTATTCTCTTTTTTTTTTTGTTTATCTCCTTCTTTTTAGAAGACAATGCAAAGGGCAATTTTGATTTTTTTTCTAAACAAGGGGACATTTCTAGTTACCATGCTTAGTTGACTTTCTCCTTATTAGTTTTGCCATGCTGAGCAAGGAGGCAGAAAGGCTGTGAAAGCCTGTAACTAGAGATACGCCTGCCACATCCTATTACACTTATATATCTTATGAAAGTGACCTTTTTCATTAATTGTTTGGACTCTAAAAATTTGTTAGAATTCATTATTGAACCAATAGTTGAGGTTTGCAATAATTTTGTGATAATTTCTTGGTGCAAAAACATGTTTAAATTAGGTTTTTAAAGGCTGAAAAATTGCTTGAACTAAGCAAAAATGCCTTGGTGTATCGATGCGAAACATGTTGTATCGATACACAAGGTGCTTTTTACTCCTAAGTATTGATACAATGAGTTATGTATCGATAATGTTTTCAGTCTTGAGACTTAAAGGCTAGTATTAATACTCTATGGATTTGTATCGATACTCATGCTCGTGTATCAATACATTTTTCCAAAAATCACAACTTTCACTATGCCAAGGTCTATATCAATTCAAACATGCCAAGTATCGATACCATACCTTGGGTATCGATACCAAACCCTCTTTTATCAATACTACATGTTAAAACCCAAGTTTCACACCATAAAGGCCTCATATCAATACTTGTGCCCTAATATACCTTGCACGTACCTGTGGCTTCCTGATTTACCTTAACTTAGTCATAAACAATAGGAAATTGATTTTTGTATTCATTTAAATAACCTTGGTGACACCATGAATTGATGCCTTACTTTTATATTTTCTTTAATACGGCCCATAGGCATTTTAGACCTTCCTAAAAAAAATTTTTCACTTTGTGCTGTGTCGCCTACTAGTGCCTGATGACATGGCACCTCATAGTTATCCCCTAGCTTTTATTTCTATTTTTTGATTTTATCATCTTTTACCGAACTCTTTGGATGCCAAAATCGGTCTGGACAAAATGACATGTTAGAATTTACAAGAAAGTAAAATTATATTACTTGGGTTAGAAAATCTAATCCTAAATCAAATTATCTAACATGTAAATTTAGGAGTTGGGCTAAAAGCCCTAAGTATTAAGTCAAGAAAGTTTAGTTGTGAACTAGTCTAGTTGGTCTTGTTAATGGGCCAAGCACATGGAATGGTTATCTTTGGTGTGCTATTAGGCTAAAATATTAATAAGTTAATATTAAGGCCCAATCTTAGACAAGCTAATTAAAATAATTTTAATTAGGCTCCAAAACACTCTTCAAAGTGGGGCCACCTTTCGAGCATGTTAGTAATGGGCTTAGTTAACCCATTAGTCAAGCCTAATCTAGCCCAAGTTGTATTTAAATATATTATTATGGTGTTTTGGCTGATAAAAAGCATTAAGAAAACCTTTGGCAGCAACCTTAGATTTTCCTAAGAGGTTTGGCATAACACCTATGTTTCCCTAAGCTCCCTTTGCATTTTCATGGATTTTCTGAATGTTCTTGAATAATTTTTGACACAACAAAATTAGAAGAATAGTTTTCTAGCTGAGAGCTTAATTTTTCATAGAAGTTGTAAAATTGGCCAAATCTTGAAATCCTTGTTTTCCCAAGCCAAACTATGTAGATTTGGCTTCCAAGTGATCATAAAGTGTTTTTGATCACAACAAAAGATGGAAATTCAGTTTTCTATCCTAAAGGTATCAATCAAAATTAAAAATTAGAATTTTTTATTCGTTTGCCTACATCTATGAAAAATAACTACTTTCCTACAAAGCTGTTCTCTTTTCTTTAGCACAACAAGCATGGGAATTATTCTAAAATCACTTTAGATCTAGACCTATTGGCTATACATCTTTTAGTTAAGGTTTAAGAGGCCTTTTGACTAGCATTAGAAAATCGCTAAACGTCATGAAGGCTCTAATAGGCATCTGTATGAATCAACGTTAGAGGTAGGACACTTATGCTGGTTGTGGCCTCAAGAAAAGATCATAGTAATCAAACCCATGGTGTGTTCATGCAAGGATAGGAATGTTTAGAGTTATGAGTCTCTAAGCAGGTATGACTTCTATCAAATTTATGTTTTAAAATTGTTTTCTGATCACATGTACATCTTTCCCTAATGTTTTGAGGAAACTTAGGTATTTCTTTATTTAATTTGCTATGTAAGTTTAATTTTGATTAAATTTTTATGTCTGTATTGATATGCATAAGCCTGGATTTTCTCTTTCACCCAAAACATGCCTTGAGAAAAGGCTATTAGGGAAATATTTAGAGGTATTAAATTAGTAAGAAGGGATATGGTCCAAAAATCCTTGCTAAGGGCATAGGGTAGCTTTGTAATGTTGCCCTAAGATGTCATTTAAGGAGCTTTTAGGGTAAGGATTTGTAGTTTATATTTTGCTTTTTTAAAAAAAAAAAAAGTGGAAGCTTTTACCATAATCTTATATATGTCAAATTACCGTTAATAGGATTCTTTGAAGAATATCACATTTCTTTGGTTCCTAAAAGGTCTATAAAATTTGAAAGGTCAATCTTTATCATTCTTAGCCTAAGTTGAGGCTTTTTCCAGTTTGATTATTCTAGTATAGCCGTGTGGTAAAGTTTTAAGACTAACTCCCTAAAGTTTTAGGTTTTTTAATTAGTTAGTTTTATGTATTAAAGAGCCTAAAAAAAGATAAAGAATGCAAGCAATCACCAGTATTCTTTAGAATTTTAATATCATGTTTTCAGTGGCATATGATTTAAAGTTCAAAATATGTTGATTTCATAAAAGATGTCATTTCAAAGACAAAAGCTTTTCCTATGAAAGATGCTAAATTAGGATTCCCCTATCATCCTAGGTTCGTAAATCCTTTTTCACTTTCACTATCAATCAAGATCTAACTACCTGGCTTAAATCAATTGTTGCATTTTTCTCTTTAGAGCCATACATTCTTTTGTGGGATGACTCATGCACCTTATGTGATATCCGCAAGCATGAGTGTCATGACCTTCCAGGTAAGGTGGCTCCAAAGGTTCATAGCAGATTGGTGTAATCAACTAATCTTAGCTAAGCAAGGAAAGTAGTTCAGTTTATGATACTGGGATCAGTTTTAGGGAAGTTCTGTCTTGACTATCCTGCTACCTTTTTTGAGCACTCTCTACCTTTTTGGGCTGAAGGTAGGTCTAGTTAGGGTCATAGGTATTAAGTTAAGCATTGGAAAAGATGCAGGTAGGTAAAAACTTGAGTAATGATTTAACGCAATATTACCCATTGTATGGTAAACCATTTGGCTTATGGCATACAAATGGTGTATGGTAAAATCCTTTGTTAGCTATCATCCAAGGTCAAGGCTTTGACCTTTTCTATTTCATTTGCATGTTTTTTTCTTCCTTTAGTTATTTCAAGTTTTCCACTTTTGATGGCATTCTCAATCATTTCCCCAAACATGACCATATTAATGAAGTTCCTTATGGTATTCCTTTTAAATTTGTAGTAGAAAAAGGCATGTAATGTCTCCACCAGGTATATAGCCATCCTTTTTCTCATCTAATGCTAGGCATACTTATGCAACCTTTTCCCTCCATTTTTGGGCATATTGCTTAAAGGTCTCAGTAGGCTTTTTCTTTATGTTTCTCAAAGATAATCTATTAGATGCCCAATTAAAAACATGCTTGTACTAGTTTAAGAAGTCCATTGCAAGATCAAACCATGTTAGGATCTTGTCTTTTTCCAATTCATTGTACCATTAAGTGACTACCTGGTTAGACTGTCTTAGAAGTAGGTGATGTAAAAGTTTCTTACTTGGCCATATTTTAGCAATACATCCGAATATGAGCAGTCAGATCTATGGTCCTATTATACTTCTCAAATGCAGGCACTTTGAACTTAGGTAGGATGATGAAGTTGGAAACTATGCCTAGAGATTTGGCATCAATGAGTTTGAATTTATCATTCTCCTTGATTACAGTGAGTCATATTTATGGCCGTTGGTATTTGCTAGTGTCCTCTACAGTTTCCAATATTTTGGCACTATTAGGTTTCTCTTACCTTATTAGGTCATTCAGATTAAGATTCGATGGATGGGCTAGGGAAGATTTAGTACTTGCCCCATAAAATCTTACATAGACGCTATAATCAGATTCATGCAAATAATAGGTTGCATTGGTGGAATTGGTGCTGTGTGAGGTTATTGCTCTTGGATTGCTCCTTCTTAGATAGCTATGACTTTGGTGTCACTAGTGAGGTGATCTTCAAAATTTGTTGACTCTTTCCTAATATCAGTTGCATTTAGTCACTTTTTTTTTTGCATGAAGGCTAATACCACCTTTATCAAATCGCCATTTAGGCCTGCACTTCCTTATTTTTATGAAGCATATGCTTCTAATCTTCTTTATGCATGAGTCCAATTTCTTAATCCTAGCTAAGTGCTCACCCTCATGATCAATGGTGTTAGTCGACCCTGATACCTCTTAAGGAATAATGAAGCTTTTTCTAGAAATGTTTTGCACTCATGCAGGCTACCACTCTATCCCCCAGATTCAAGTGTCATGACTGGATGTATGCATGCATGTATGCAAGTTAGTGCAATGAGGATGTTAATAAAAATATGATATGAGCATGAAAATGTTGTCACGAAAATCTATCCTAAAGATTGCAAGAACTATTAAAAGTGATACATGGATTGCATGAAATGCACCAAGTCAGGTCCTTAGTGCACTGACCATGGTAGTATAGCTCTGAGGGGAGCCAATCCATGTGAATGGATGAATTATGTCCCAAACCATATTAAGGAAATATGACATCGATAGGGCAAAGAACCTCTGGGCATTATGGTATTCATTCATAATTACCTATATCAATTGTCCTTACATGTTTGATGTAAGAAAAAATGCATGCGACATGAACATGAGAGACAATAAGTTAGTATAAGGTTAAAACATATTGGTGAGAAGAAGAAAAGCAACAAAAACAAATTACAGGCATTGCCCCAATAATAGGCATTATAATGCCTTAAGGCTAGAGCGTTAAAGAAAAATATCCCTTTCTTCATGGTGCAAATTGACACAGATAATAGAATGATATGTCTGTGTTAAAATTTTTCGATGATGTGGCATTTTTTGGGTTAAAACTAGCAACCTATGCAATGGTTCATGTTAGCTCTATTAGCGTTGAATTAATCTCTATTTTGATATAACTAAAACTTAAGCTTAATTAACTTGTGTTAAAATATTTTTAAGTTAGTATTTTTCCATGAAATATTTTGTAAAGACTTTGAAAAATACTAGACTGCATTTTAACTCCTTTAAGCACTCAAAAATGTGTTTTTAATACATATATTTATATAAAACATTTTTTAGATAAGTTTTACATGTTTTAAAGTCATGAAAAATCTCTTAAAATTGATTTTCATATGAATGTATCAACACAATGCTTGGCAGTAGCTCAGTTTTTCATAAAACTTCCAATTATATCGATACAAAGCCATTTGTATCGATAGCATGGAGATTATAGATGCACAGCTTGTTTATATCGATACAGTAGGCTCCAACAATCATATTTTGCAAGTTTCCATATAATGTATCAATACACCAACTTATGTATTAATACAATTTAGCAAAAAGGAATAGCAATCAATCAAATGAAGCTCCCAACTGCCATTTTCCTTCACCAAACATTCTTAACGGCTATAATCATGATTAAGGCTATAAATGTCTCTCAACATCTCCAATAATATGATAAACTAAAAGATTAAGCTTAGAGTTATATTTTTTATCTCTTTTATATTTCTAAGTAGTTTATGGTGTATAGGATTAATTCTTCCTATCAATTCTTATATTCATTGTATTCTATCTTTTGAATTGTCATCCTTTGTGCTTAGATTCTGATAAATACCTAGCTTTTAGAGGTTTTATTGTTTACATCAAAATCTTTGTAAAAGAGGGGTTTTTACTTAGTCTTTGAAAAGTAAAAAAGAGTTATATAAACGATAAGGGGTATAGACAATATAAAAGATAAGGGGTACAGACGTTCTATCTTAGCCTAAAAAGATAAGGAGTGTAAAGGTTATACCTTATCCTTGAAAGGTAAGACAATTCAATTTAGTAAATTGGGAAAATTCGAGGTAAGTGAGGCTAAGGTAGAGTATGTATGCAATTAAGGTTAAACCTTTCTAAATGTACTTAAGTTTGCTTCTATTCCTCTATCTCTTTGATTGTTTTAATTATTCGCTTACACTTTAAAGCTTATTGTTTATATTTCTAAATTTTATTTATCAAAATTTAATTTTGCCAAAATTTTGAGAAATCAATTCACCGTTCTTAATTTTTTTCAATACTAAAAGGTCTAATAATTGGTATCAGAGCTTATGTCTTAATCTTATAGGCTTAATCCTTAAGCAAAGATCCATCAAGGACCAAGCAAATGGCTAGTGGTGATATTTTTGGTATAGACCAAAAAGGACATTCAATCATAAGGCTACTTTATTCCATGGTAAAGATTATGCATATTAAAATATAACAATAAGGTTATTTGCCAAAGCAAATGATTATTAAGTTTGGAAGACAATTGTAAAATGCCTACTCATCCTAAAAAAAATGATAATAATCTCAAAGTCCCCACAGAAGAATAGGAATAGGAAGATGGCTCAACTTGATGCCAAGGCCATACATATTTTTTGTGCATTAGGTGCCAATAAGTACAATAGTGTGTCTTTATGTGATAATGCCAAGGTAATATGGGACAAGTTAGCTATCACACATGAAAGGACCAATCAAGTCAAAAATCTAAGATAAGCATGCTCACCCTTGATTATGAGATGTTTAAGATGAAACCAAAGGAGAGCATCGAGATATCCAATTTATTCATGGACATTTTAATGGCTTAAAGGGTTTAGGGAAAATATATCCTAACAAAAAGATGGTCAAGAAAATGTGGAATAACATCCATAAATCATGGAAAACTAAGGTGACCGCAACTGATGAATTAAAAGACCTCAATCTCCTTGGTTTATATGAACTCATCGAGTCACTCCTTACATATAAAATGAAGATAAATCATGGAAAGAAGAAACCAAGAAAAGTTAGAGTTGCATCGAAGGCTTCTATGAGTGAGGAAGAGGAGGATGAGAAGGAAAATGATTAAGATATAGAGATAATCATATTTACTAAAAAATTTAAGAAACTCATAAAGATGGATAAGGGTAAATCATCCAATCTAAAAAAATTAACAAGGTAATGTGTTACAATTGCAATGAATAGAGCCATGTCAAATCCGATTGCCCTTTGTTGAAAAGAAAAAAGAAGGCATTTATAGTAACTTGGAGTGATGGTGATTCTTTCGATGATGATGACTCCGAAGAAGACCAAATTGGCAACCTTTGCTTCATGGCTCTTGATGAACCAAAGGTAACCTCAAACTCTCCAAAGTTAAATTCCTATACATTTAATGAGTTAAAATATGCATTTGATGATCTTATAGTTGAGTTTGAGGAAATGAACTCTGAACAAGAAAATTATTTCAAAATTAAAAGTTAAAAATAATTTACTATTAAAATCAAAATTTGTTTTAGGGAATGAAAACAAAAATTTGAAAAATAATTTGTGATTCCAAGCTAAGAATTGACATTTTAAGGAAAGTTAATCTTGATTTGAAAAAAAAAATTGAATGCTTGGAACAAGAAAAGAAAATCATTATAGAAATTTTTTTTTTAGGTTAATAAGACAGTGCTCACATTGTAAGTTTCATAGTCATAGTTCACATGCTTGTCCTATAAATGACACAATTTAAAGTTAGACAAACATGGGTTCCTAAGGTAACAAAAAACTTTGAGACTAACCTTCAACGACCCAAAGCAATTAGGGTACCAAAAATCGAGTAAAAGTTTCTTATAAGGGTGATAGAGCAATGACGAGCAAAGCAATGGATTTGGATGCTCTAGACACGCAAGGAAGTATGATGGGTAACCTCTAAGCCAAAAGCTTATTTTTTGTTGTTACCTATTCATGATATATATTTAATGCGTTATTGCAAAATATTTTTGCAAAATATTGTTTTGATGCAAAATGATTTTAATAAAAATTCATATTTTGCATTTTAGGTGGTTATGAGCTTAATTGATATGCATTTGATGTTTAAGTGCGTAATGATGACATGTTTATTTCATTTATGAAATGATGATATGAAGCATAAAATCAAACATGATTTTATAAAAGGTTGATTTCAATTTTTTCATGTTCTTGAGTATTAAGCAAGCTTTATTGGATGAGTGAATTATATGCATATACTTAGGGGGAGCATATAAAACTTGTGTATATGATTTTATGCGTAAAACATGCTCTTAGTAAATTCCTAAGACTCTTTGATGCTATATATTTAATTTTAACTTTATTGAGGCTTAAGATGTTTAATCATGTTGTTTGCTCATATTTTATAGCTTGTACAAGTTTGGCATACATTGAACATATTTTTTAAATGCAATGTTGTTTGAATGAAGATCTCTTATTTTAAGACCTTTAGCTATATATTGCTTGAACTTAAGCTGCTTTTGTGACCAAATATGCAAATTCGTTCAAACTTGATTTTAAAAGCTATTTTAATTCAAACTTTTGATTAATTATATGTGTTTTAAAATGTCTAAAGTCAAAGATTTTCATTAGAATATCAAATAATGGGTTTTGGAATGCCAAAATTACCTATTTTTTCTAACATTTTTTGGAAAACATAAGGCTATATCTATACTTAAAGCCTTGTATCAATAAAATGAACAAAAAATCGAGAAAAACGTAGATTGCATTGATACAGTGAACTTTGTATCGATTCATCATTAGGTGTATCGATACAAAAGCCCTTTGTATCGATGCAAGTCATGAACTTTAGCCAATTTCATGCTGTTTTGGTTCTTAAATACACAATTGGTCTCTTCAATAGGTTTTCACTTGAAATGCTTCACTTTTATGATTCCTAAACCTTGATAAACATCGTTTCATAACTTATCACATGCTTGAACATCTATTCTATTCATTGATGAGTATTTCACAAATTAAATGCATGAATTATATGATTAAGTGCTCATATTCATGATGCTCAAAAATACAAATTTTTCTATGCGTCATTGTTTTTGTGCTTTGATGAAAATATTTTCTTTCATTACAACAATTGGTAAGATATATGGCTAATGTTTTTCATTAATTAACATTTGGTATCGCTTATTTCAAAATGTCATTAAGCTCATTAAACTTTCTCATTTCTAATAAAGCATAAGCTTATTGAATATTTTTCTTACAATTAAAATCTTGGTACCTCTAATTCTCATCTTTTCTTAAGATTTTTTATAAGTTTTGCATGGTTCATGAAGGTAAAGCTATTCTTAAGAAACAAACACTTGCACAACAAAAGGAAGCAAACAAAGCATTCAATCTCTTTAAGTTAAGCCAAAACTATTAAGGAATGCTCAAACACTAGAACTATGATCCTCAAGGTCATAATAAGCATATCATCAAAGCTTAATAGGGTTGAGGTTATTACTAAACTAATGCTATTAATTTCTTATCCCTTAGCATTAAGTTTGGTGATATGCATGAGTTAATTATATATAATTGGTATTTTTGTATGTAATGTATGCTTAAAATATTTGCTTTAAATGAATTCTTAACATGTCTAAGTACTTGTTTCTCATTTTTAAGCATGTTCATTGATTAAATGTTTGCTCAAATGATTTTATTGACATATAAAAAATGAGCAAATGATTTATTGACAAATCATGAATGAGCAAATGATTTTCTAATCTATGAAAGTTTTTTTTTTCTTGAAAAATTTTTTAACCTTCCATATGGCTACTTGAATGATTATAAGTAGTATGCATGTGTATTGAAAATTCAAAAACTAGCATCTATTGTGAATGTAGACAATAATTGGATTAATAAATATTAAAGTCATTCAACAATTGGTAGAACACTCATAATCTCAAACTAAAAAAATACAAGAATTGCATGAACTACACATTAGGGCTTAAATACATATATTTTCTCAATAATTGGTGTACATACTCTTAAATGATTCATAATTAGTATAGCTCTTAGAAATCTTGCTAGAATTAGTCCCCTAACTCTAAATTAATCTACCTTCACCTTTTTTATATTCCAAAAAAGAGGAAAATTTTAGGCGTTAAATTGTTTACTTTTACTTTCATTTATATATATATATCTGTGCTAGCATATAGGAAGATTTCACATGTGCTTACATTATTTATATCTCATAAAATCTTTAATATTTTGTGATTGTGATTTTATAGCTAAGTAAGACCAAAAATTTCATTGCCAAGCTTTTCAAATGCATTTTATAAAATCTCCAAATATCTTTTTCATAATGCTTTTATTAAGGGGGCTTTATTAAAAATATTTAAATGATTTAAGGGAAACTTTTAGAAGTAAATTCACCTTAAGTTTTTTCATATAAAAAAGGGGAGATTGTAAGCTATATTAGCTTTGAATAGCTTATGTTTAAATATTTTCAAGTTAGTATTTTTCTATAAAATATTTTTAAACACTTTGAAAAATACTAAAATGTGTTTTAACTCCTTCAAGTACTTAAAAATATGTTCTTCATACATACATTTATATAAAACATTTTTTAGATAAGTTTTACATGTTTTAAAGTCATGAAAAATATCTTAAAATTGATTTCATATGAATAAATCAATACACTATGTTTATATATTGATACAAGGCTTGCCAATAGCTTAGTTTTTCATAAAACCTTCAATTGTATCGAAACAAAGCCATTTTATCAATATAGCATGGTGAGTATCGATACAAACCTTGCTTGTATCAATATAGTAAGCTCTAAAGGCCATATTTTGAGGGTTTGCATAGCAATGTATCAATACACCATCTTATGAATTGATACAACTCAACGAAAAAGAATGGAAATTGGTCAAATGAACCTCCCGAAGGCTATATTCCTTGACCAAACATTTCTAATGGCTATACTCATGATCAAGGCTATAAACAAGCCACTTCAATACCTTCAACAAGATGATGAACCAAGAGATTAAGCTTAAAGTTATATTTTTCATCTCTTTCATGTTTCTAAGTAGTTCATTGCGTATAAGTTTAATTCTTTCTATCAATTCTTATATTCTTTGTATTATATCGATAGAATGATCATTCTTTATGCTTAAACTCTTGTAAACACCTAGCCTTTAGAAGTTTCATTGTTTACATTAAAATATTTGTAAAATATGGGGTTTCCACTTAACCTTTAAAAAGTAGAGAAAGGTTATATCTTAGCCATATATGATAAGGGGTAAAGTTTCTATCTTAGCCTAGAAAGGTAGGGAGTGTAAAGGTTATACCTTATCCTTGAAAGGTAAGATAAGTCAAGTTAGTGCATGAATCTAAGGCATGTAAGACTGAGGTAGAGGATATAAGCAATTGAGGTCGAACCTCTTTAAATACTTAAGTTTGCTTTTCTTTCTTTGTCACTTTAATTATGTTTATTATTCACTAACTTATATTCCAAAGCTTATTGTTTAGATTTCTTAACTTCATTTATCAAAATTTTAATTTGCCAAAATTTTATGAAATCAATTCACCACTTCTTGCTTTCATTCACCACTAAAACTCTAATAGTTCATCATTACCTAGAGGTGGTCCATGCCAAACCATCATTCGAGCAACATGACAACTTAATTGGACTAAATTTCATTCCTTTAAAGGTAATGCCTAGCCTTATACGGATTTTAGATGATAGCTTTAGCATGCCACTATATACAAGAGCGTAATAATTGTTAGTCGTTAATTGGACAGCATAATATCTCCATCGGATCATGTTTGCCCTTGATAAGGTGACATGGAACCCCTCTGCAAAATTGACCAACTAGGTAATGACATACATCCATTGTCACCTATTGGTGGAAATGCATGAAGCCATTAATTAGATAGCATAATGGCTTAACTGAATTGACTTTTTTGGTTTAAGGATGATGTGGGGGCCTTAAAAGGATCATGGGTGATAACACTTGTATGTTTCACCTAAAAGAAAAATAAATGCTAGTTGTCCGTTGGACAACTTAACATAGTGCCCCAGTGATCTATTAGGAGGCAAAATTGAAAATGTGGGTGATGATGTACATTCATCATTGCCTTCATAAAATAATGGTTTAAATAAGTAAAAAGTAAGAAGTCTTTCCTCGAGTGTCTTATTCTCTGGGTTATTATAGCACTTTGGTATGGTTTTGACATAGTTAGGCTTGTAAGGCTCACTATATAGGTTTAGTTAATGCCTAAATTGATATTTAAATCACGACTCTATCCAATAAGGATAGCCAAGGCACCCTGATCCTAGGCCCATCACAGGCTTGGCGAAATGAGTTTGATCCGGTGGATGTGTTTTTTTATGCAAATATGAAAGTTTACTCATGAGAGACATAGGTACTTTAAAACCCTAAAAATCTTGCTATACCTATGCAGAGGGTTACTCATGAAGGCAGTAGCTCACTTCCTCCTAATAATTTAGGCTTTAATCACACCATGGAGTTTGGTAAGAATCTAAGACAAATGCATGTGCACAGTATGTTTCAAGAAAATAATCAAACTTTTGGTTTATCTATCATTACCATACTTATTAAACGAATACTTATTCAGGAACAAGATAGTCCCTAATGAATTAAGACAAAAATCATGGAAGGTAAAACACTAGTAAACAAAGATGAAATGGGATTATAAATAAATAATGACTAAAAATCAAGAGAACCAAGAAACAAGTAAGACATAGCTAGTAGTAGGCCTAACCCTCTAACTTGTCCTCAGTAGAGTTGCTAAGCCATTGCAACGTGCTATTACCAAAAACAACACTACCCGAATCACTTGAGTGCTAACATGCATGATTAAGAAAATGATTGCCCAAGAATTGCCTTTAAGTTATCCCTTCATCGAGATTTGGATTAGGTGCAATGAGATGATAGTAAGGGGAAGGATTGTTCAATAACACGCTCATCCAACTAGTCTTGGATGGCAGTTACAAAATGTGCGAGGACTTTGAGTCACCACCAATCATTTTAGGCTAGGCATGATAAGATGCCTGTTGAAAACAATATTCCAAGTTATGAAGCTTACAACATTGATTTCAAGGTCAACAAGGTCCAGAGATTCGTTAGTTGGATTTGAGAGTTTGTTATGCATAGGGAAATATTAGCACCCCCACCCAAAATCGATAATTGCTAACCATATCTTTCGTTAGTTTTAGTTTCTTCAGTTTTGACTTGTCATTATTTTGATATAATCACTTTTTAATGCATGAATCTTATGTAAAAAATGTAAACCTGGGATTTGAAAGAAATTTAAATCATGTATGTGCCCCAAAGATATAGGAAACAGTGAAAGTTTTTATAAAAATGACTTCTGATTTTAATTTTACAAACCAGATTTTTTGTGTCAAACACTTGAGAAATATTGATAAAAAAATTGCCTTGTAATTTTTGAAAATAATTTAAAAATATAAATGCAAAATAGACACCATTAAAGGAAATGTGTTGGTAAAATGAAAAAGAATATAATAATATTACATAAAGATTAAGACATAAAGCATAGAAAAATGATGGAAGATCGAGATGTATCTCATTGTTGTCTTCGATTATTAAAGAATAACCAAAATGACAATTTTAAGACACATTTGGAATAAGTGGTTATTTGAGGTACAAAAAAAAGAAGTGTGGATTAAAAAACCCAAGGAAGTTTGGGAGAGAAAAATTCAAATTTTTTGAGTGAAAAGTAAGGTTAAAGTATCTCTTAAGAAGATGAGATTGGAGGATTCCTAATGATGAAAATTTTAGTTATTTTTTAAATTTGAATAATGTTTGTAAATATGGGGTTAGAGTATCCCTTTGGAGCATAGGGTTGGAATATCCCTAAAGGTGGAGAGTGAAACATTTTAATATAAAATATTGAATTTCGAATTAAAACTAACAATTGAAATAAAAGACCAAATTAATTAAGCATTCTTGGGCCTTGATCCTTGCATAAGGGACTTAGATGGTGCACTAGACTCTATAAGGAATCAATCAGAAGCATTTTGAGGAATTCAAATGCCTTGAGAAAGTGGTTTAAGGAAATTAGTCCATTTTTTAAGTCTAAAATATAGAGACAACATCACGTTGTCTCCCTTCCTAAATTTATTTCAGGCAAATTTAGAGGCTATACAGTTTAAGTAAGGTACATTTAAAAAGGTGGCTCGATAAGGGTTAATGTAAAAATATTTCAAAAATCTCAAAATTTGCTTTTTAGGAGAAAATAATTTTTAAAGTTGTGCTTAACATAACGTTGATAGCAAGAGTAGGGGAAAAAGGTGAAACGAACTTCGAAAAATCATTCTGAACATGTTTGTAGTTGTTAAATTGCAAATGATATCTTTTTAGAAAGGGAATTTCATGAAATTTTTATAAAAGTATTTTAGAAATTTAAAAAAATCATATGGTGGGCTGAAATAGCCAAAATAAAATTTAGACAGGTAAGCCTAAGGACTTCGGCAACATAAGTTCAAAAAATTATAACTCCCTCATCCGAGCACATCCACAGATAAATAAGTACATTTGGAAAGGTAATCCAATGCCCTTAAGGATTAGAAAATTCCATAAAAATGTTTTAAGGCCCGAAAATGATTTTTCAAGTTGAAATTACAATGTTACTAAAGAGAAACAGTGGAGTTTTTCAGTATTTTGAGTTTTCTAAGGCTAAACTCAAGTTATATACGTTCGAACATCCATGATAGAAAGGAATGTGTGACATTGGCTTTATGAACTCATTTACATAATCACATGGAATTTAGGATGATGAAATAGCCTATTGACCATGCCAGCAATAAGGGTATTAAACTAAGGATCAAGGTAAAAACACTTAAAACTAGGAAAAAAAGGCTATTTCACTTTGAAAACCAATATATTTAATCTTATTTGGTCATGAATCCAGATATGAAATGCTTGATTGGAAGACCAATTAATGAAAATAATTAATCCATGTTAATCTCGATTTATTGGAGGTAACATGAACCTAGCTTGTGGGTTTTGAAAAATCAAATTTTTACAGCAAACAAGCAAATATCTTGATAAACAAACGATGAGCTAAACATGACATACATGAGAATGAGCATGGATAGTATGTTTGAACATAAAAGTATGACATTTTCACATGGAGAAAATGACAAAAATGATAGGGAAAGACTAATAACATGCATGGAAATGTTATGACATCAAGAATCATGCCATGAAACATGTTTATGTAAAGAAAAGTTTGCTGGAATTTTCAAGATGGCATTTTTATTTACTAAAACATACCGAAATATAAGAAAATCCATGAATATGCCCAAAGGATGTTACAAGAACATTCAAACATAAGTTGAGCATGTGAAAATGAATCGAACATGACAAAAAATGCATGAATAGGGGGCTATTTTGATGGCAAAATAAAACATGGCATGTTTTGTCACTCAAGTAACATCAAGGCATTAAGAAGGTCACAAAGATCTAAAACTACCACAAACAAGGCCATAATAATGCAACGAGGATCTTAATGAGATCTTGGAAACATGGAAAGTTCACAATATGATGGAGATAGTGAAAAATAAAATATAAAAAGAAAGAAAGAAGGAAAATATATCCAAGAAAACCTTAATTTTAGCTTTTCCTTTGAGTAGCAACGTTAAGCTCACTTTTTTCCCTTTCTTTGCTATCAACTGGCAAGAAAAGAATAAAAATAAAGAGTTTTTTGGTTATGGTATGGGTGAAAAGGAGTTTAAAGTGTATAGATGAAGGAAAAAAAGGTTTCTTGAAGTTTTTTAATAGTGTTTGAAGGAGATACGAGAATCAACAGAGCTTTTAGTTTTTTTATGATCGAAGAATGTTAAAGTGTAAAAAATGAAAATATTTATTAGAAGTGTTAGAAATGTTTTTTTTTTATATGCACATGGTCAGCTAAGTTCTTTGAAGCTAGAATAAGGGTATTTTTTAGTTTTCTCCATGTATCACATAATAAACCTAGGAATTATGCTTAGCTGCTAAAATTTCATTAGCCACCAGTAGCAAAGTGGTGGAGCAAAAGGGCTATTAAGCTAGAGAAAAGCCATGTATGCCTCTTAACAAACCAAATATGTCATGAAAATGTCCCATTTTAAGTAACTTTAGGCTAAAAAATTTGTTAAACCTGATCATAAGTCCAAGAAATAGATTTTGAGATTGAATGATTGTAATGGCCAAAATTATGTCCAAATTTGTATTTTAACGTTACAATGAAAGGTTATGAAAATGGCACAAAATAGACATATTTTGCTTTGTGGCATTGATACGAGGAACTCTATATCGATACCCAAGGCATTCATATATCGACACCAAGAGCCCTATATTGATACCAGAGGTATTTTTGGCTTCTAGTATTGATACAAAGAGCCCTGCATCGATACCAAGCATAAAAGTTTTTTCAGTATCGATACCCCTAGCCTATATCAATACAAATGGAACCAAAGTCACAATTTTAACTTTAAAATAACTTGTTATCGATACCATAGCATATATATCGATATGTAACCCTCCTGTATCGATATAAATGAGAAAAGTTTGAAATATTGATTGCATGGTGTGTTGTATCAATACCTCACATTCATGTTTTAGGACATTCATGGACAAATAAGGATTTTTTTACCTTGCTTTTCCAAACACCTCTCCTTAGCGAGGAATGATGGGAAATGATTCGTGCACTTTCTAATAACTTTGATGATGCCTTTAATGATGACTTTTGATGCCCTAAATGTTGGCCTAAACAAAATAAGATGTCTACACCCACTATTTTTGACCAAGGTGAAGTGTATAGAGAGCTAAAATTATGAAAAATCTACATTTTTGCATGCAGGTCTTAATTCATGGCCTCTAGATACTAATATAAGGCTCAATGTCATCAAAATTCCAAAATCTTACTATTTGTATCATGCAAAGGGCCATAGTATTGATACTTAGGGTAAGGTATCGATACAAAGGTGTTTGTATCGATATAAGTTTATGCCATAGCTAAAATCATGATTTTGGCCAAGTTGTATCGGTACACAAAGGGATGTATCGAGACACCCATTGTAGTATTGATATAAGTCATGCAGTATTGATACTTTTGGGAATTTTCACTTTTGGTATCGATACAAGCCATGAAGTCTCGAGACTGGAAGGCAAAATTTGCATTGAGTATCGAAACAAAGCTCATTATCTCAAAATTGGAAAGCAAATTTGTTCTTTGTATTGTTACATAAGGTTATTTTTGCCTACTCGAGTCATTTTCTCCTTCATACCTTAACATTAGAACTTGAATTTGGTCATGACTTTGGCCTCAAAAGTCATCCAAAATCAAAAATAATTTCACAAAAAGCATGTGGATTTCATTTTTTAGGCTTTGAACATTGGATTGACACATTTTGAGATGTCCATTAAATTTGGCATAAAGGCATTTCATGAAAAAAACGAAGCTTAATTAAGGATAAAGGTGAGATTACTTATTTGATCAGTCCATGCTTGATTGTTTTTACCTACAAGAACCATTATTAACCAATCAAATGATGAAAGCTTACACCTTAGGTATAATGACTTACCATGTTGTACATGCCAAATGTCCTATACGCCTCCCTTTGCCAGATTATTTTGGTAATTGAAATCAATCCTTATGTCATCTAATTTTCTCACTCAATTGAAGGATATTCACAACATTTACATCAGCCTCCAAAAACCTTTAGCTCTCAAAAAAGGCTTAATTCTTGTAGCTCTCATTCCATCCTTAAAAAAACCTCTTATTTTCTTTATCTCAACCCCTAAAAATTCCCTTCCATAGACATTATAACCAAAAGCTCCTTTTCATTTTTTTTTCTTGCTAATCCATAGCAAAAAGAGGGAAGAAATTGAGCTCAAAGTTACTTGGTTTTTTGCTCAAAGATAAGGCTAAGAGTTAGGGTCTTCTTAGGTGTATTTTTCACCTATTCTCCATTTTTATTTTTTATTTTTCTTTTTCTTCATCATCTTAGTAGTCCTTCATGTTCCCATGACCTCATTAGGATTTTCATGCATTATCATGGCCTTTTTGTGGTAGCCTTAAGATTTGTGACTTTCTTGATGTCTTGATGTTGCTTGGATTAGCCTAAATGCCATATCTCATTTTGACATTAAAACAGCCCTAGTTCATGCATCTTTGCTATGTTTTCTTTCATTTTACATGCTCATTTCATTTACAAATGTTCATTCTAGCATGCTTTGATTTTTACCATGCCTTTGAATGTATTTTCACTATGATTCCTTTGTTGAAATGAATGGATAACTTGCTGTTTTGAATGTTTGCTTATGTTTGATGTCTTTACCATGTTTAGTTCATTGTATGTTTGTTGAAGTACCTGTATGATGCTTGCAAAAATCTATTTCAAAGAAAATCCCAAGTTAAGTCCATACTTACTGTAATCAATAGATTAAAATGGATTTAATGTTTTTAATATATTGGTCCTCCGATCTTGGGGATATATTAAGCATAAATGTTTGGTTTCAAAGCCTTGATAAGCAAAATATTTTCTATTTTTTAGCTTTACAAAATCCAAAAATGCTTTCAAGTGTTTGGCTAAAGTTGTATTTTAAGCCTTTCATTATGACCTAATGCCATGGATAGTAGGTGGTTTATTGACCCACTCTCCGAGATTTAGATTGGTCCACTACTCCACAACCATTGATCCTAGTGGTTGGACATTCATATGTTTGACACTTTGACACATGACTAAAAAGCTTATACCCAAAGAAACCCATATTTCAGTGTTGATAGCAATGTAATCCCGACTCAAAATTTTATTTTCAAACATTAAATGATTTTTCTAGAATTTTCTAGTATTTTTTATTAAAAGAGTTTTGATTACCTTTTCAAATGATACCTTGTTTGCCCTTAGATCATTCCAGATGAGGGAATTATGATTTTTCAAACCTTTACTATTTTGAAACTCTATAATCAGCGATTTGTATTCTATTTGGGCAATTTCGACCTACAAATGATTTTTTTAGGATTTTTTAAATATTTTTACAAAAATTTTGTGAAATATCTTTTGTGATTTAACAATTTAGAATGAGTTCGAGACTATTTTTTGAAGTTCACTACTCTTCATCCCTTACATGTGCTGTCAGTGCCGAGTCAAACTTGACTTCAAAAATTAATTTAAGCTGGAAAGAGACTTTCTACGATTTTTTGAATATTTTTACTTTAATCCTTATCACGCTACCTTTCCAATGGTATCTCGTTTACCACTAGAAATCTTTAGACCAGCCCGAAATAAATTCCAAAAAACAGATACGCAATGTTGTCCCCTGTTTTTTGGAACTTAACAAAAACTAAATGAATTTTCCTAAACCACCTCTTCAAGTCATTCAAATGATTTAAAATGTATCCAATAAATTCCTTATAGAGTCATGTGTCATAACATGAGTCCCACTAAGCTCGGATCAAGGTCTAAACACTTTTTAAAATTAATTTAATTTTTTATTTAAATTATCGAATTTTATTCTTAAAATCTATATTTTCATTAAAAGTATATCAAAAATTCCAATTTTCAACAATCACTTAAAATTTTTCATTTCAAGGGGATCCTCCAACCCTGCTTTTCCAAGAAGATTGTCCAAGCCCATTTTTCTCGAGGAGATACTCCAACCCTATTTTTCTGAGAAGATACACCAACCTCACTTTTCAAAATTTCACCAAAAATCTAAGTTTTCTGTTCCCCGGGTTTCCCTGACCTTTCTATCAAAACCTTTTCTATGCCTTAAGCAACCATTGAGTCCAAAAGCATCTTTAAATTGTCAATTCGATCATTGAGGAATAATCAAAGTCAATAGTGAGATACATCCCAACCGTCTCTCATTTTTTATGTTTTTGTGCATTTATTTTTAATGAAATATTTATTATGCTCTTTTATGTATTACTAACATGTTTCTTTCTTCCATGATGATTTTGCATCCATGCTTTTAAAATTAAATTTTGTAAAATCTGAGACAATGTTCTTTATCAATATCCCTCCCGTGCTCAGATAGAACATCCTTTTCTAAATCAATCTGAAGATTACTTTACGAAAACCTCTTTGTTTCTCCTCTTTCTTGGGATGCATAGAGAGATATAAATCTAATCTTAGAAAACCCAGATTAAATTTTTTTAAAAAAAAATTGCATCATATAAAGGGGATTAATATAAATAATGACATGTATAAAAACCAAAAGAAAATCAAGGCTAGGATAATTTATGGCTAGATGTTACTAATTTAGTGCATCGTGGGGGCGCTAATCCTTCCTCACATATAACTAACTCTCAAACCGTTTTTAAACAAACTTTGGTATATGCGGTTCGTAAAATTAGTATTTCAAGTTTTGTAACTTGTATTACCAGTTTTAATAGGTGTCCGATCCTACCTAGCCCAAAATGAATGATGGCGATTCTAAGTGTTTGGTCACTTTGATGGCCATCCAAGACCAGTTAGACAAGCAACTTATCCGACAGCTTTCCCTCGACTTCCATATCAACACGCCTTATCCAAATCTCGACTAAGGGATATCCCAAGTGCAATTCTTTTTAAGTTGTGCACGTCACCATCCAAGCAATTCAGGTTGTGGTCGACAAAATGTTGCTACACAAATCATTTATATATATATATATGTGTAAAGAACATACAATGTCAACCAAGAAATAGAAATTTGTTTTAAACAAAGCAGAGATTCTAGACCATAAAATCTTATACATGGATAATATAACAAAGAAGTGACATCAAAAGGCAAAATGGGATTGATGAACTATGCATAAAAACAGAATCAGTGCAGTATATATAAACCAAAAATTGTATGTACTCAAATGTAATAGGTGGTATTTAATAATAGTACATTAAAATATACCAAATTTCTTCTTAAGATAGTTGAATGCTATTTATTGCATGCACGAAAAAACTACTATATGATACATATCCAAAATAAATAAAATAATCAGGCAGACAATAAAATATCAAAAATTTGGTTTTACCAAGCGTAAAGAATTGAGTGAGTCAAAGTTTGAAACCTTTGACCTTAAAATGAAATTTGTCTATCTCTCAGGTGCTTGATAGTGTCCACAATTCATCTTCCAGGCATTCTCGATCACATTACCTATCGACAGCACTCACCTAGCGGTAACACTGTGAACTGAAGTGCTTTTGTTAATATCTCTTAAACCAAACGACAATGATGAAAGGCAAAACTGATTTAGAGGAGTAAATGAGAAATTTTTTTTAATGATAGTTTTATTTTTATTTCATAGAATTAATCACATACAATTGTGATTGGTCCATCCAATTTAAAATTTAAAATTCAAATAATGATTTTAAAATTTAAAATCAAATAACCTTTTCAAAATTCAAAACTGTCTTCTCCAATTGGAATATCTTATTTAAACAAGATTCTCTTCCTCTTTAAGTGTTCATTACGATATTAATTTCTTATTCATCTCAAATATCAATCATGTAATATAGTTATGCATTATGTACCTCCATACGACAACCTTTGTATTAGTATACATATTTTAGTAATTGAATTCGTCAATTTATAACTTTTAATTTCTTACAATTTAGTCTTCCACTTCAATTTTTTATTTTTTTCATAAAATTTGCAATTATAATTTTGTTTATTCATACATTTTTGATAATTTTTGTAAATTTATTTTAATTTCTAAATTTGATAATCCAATTATACGAGAATCAATTTAATTGAGATTGAATTTTATCATTAAATGTAATATTATCCAAATTAGATTTTTAAGGCAAAGCTTCTAGATGATGATGCCTTGCATAATGATTTATGCATAAAAGAAAATATTATTAATTAATCTTATAAATAAATCTAGAAAGATGCAAAAAAATCAAAAAATAATGAATAAAAATTTTAAATTTAAATATAGGAAAGTCTAGGGAGCCATTCGGCCAATGTGATTTTTTCCATCGCCTTGGCCAAATCCTTGCCTTATAAATATGGGAATGTTCATTCAAAAAGGGGCTTAATGCTTCCAAGCAAGAAAAACACTAAAAAATACCTAATTTTCTTCAGTTTCCAAGCCTTTTAAGGTAGTTTTTCTTGCAGAATCTTTTATTTTTGTTCATTTCATCCTTGAATCTTCCTTTTATTAAGCCCATTGATTACTTGATCTCATGGATTTTGATCCATGCTTAAAGGCTATGTACTGAGGCTATGATCAAACTTTCTTGATATAGTTATTAATTTGGATTTTCGTTAGTAATGATGTGATTTTCACCATGAAAAATACATGTTTGTTGTGAAAGTAATGTTGTGAGAAAACATATAATTTTATGCTATTTTCCTTGTCTTCATGTTGATTTTTATGAAACATGTTGATATGTTGCTTATTTTTCATGATTCTTTGCATATCTAAGCTTGGTGATGCCTATTTTTGTTAATATTCATGATGTTGTGTTGGGAAAAATTGGTTTTTGGTTATAATACATGTTGGCCGAACATGATGGTACACTTGGAATAAATTTTCATGCTTGATTTTATGTTGTTTTCGACTATTTTTGCATTTTTACAGCTTGCAAGGATTTTAAAATAATTTTACCAAAAATTTCAAGGCCTTGGAAGGGTATTTCCCATGTTGGCCAAAACAAGGGATGACTTTGTGATGTTTTGATTTTTTTAAACTATTTTATAATTATAAAAAATATGGGGACTAAATTACAAAGTTGCAAACCTTTTCCAAGGCCATATAAGCTTGGTTGAATGCTTGGTGAAACCCTTAGGGGTGTTTTCATTTATATTTTGATATGTTTATGTATGTTTCATGCATTTCTAGCCTTTAAGGGCGTTTTTATAATTTTAAAAAGTTTAGGGACTTGATTGTAAAAAAGGTAAAAGAATCATTCCAAGGCTAAAGGAACTTGGCTGAATATTTCATATGATTTTTTGGTTTGTTTTTATGTTGATTTTGATATATTTGATATTTGATTTTGTAATTTATCTCATGTAAGGACTATTTTGCAAACTTAGAAAACTTTGGAGTCCTTTAAGAAACATTGCATTTAAAAGTTAAAATGGTCTTTTCTCACACCAAATTATCCATTTAGGGTTTGTTGGTCATTTAAGAATATTTGTAGCATTTTTAGCCATTTTAGGGCTAAAATGCAATTTTGAGAAATAGAAAGACATATTAGCAATTTTTACATTTTAGGTCATATTTGATGCCAAAGCTACACATTTTAGTAAAATTGTTATTTCATATCATTATCGAGCCTTTTAAGGTTACCGAGATACTTTCACAACAAAGGTAATCCCCAGTGGCATTTTAGTAATTTATATTAGAACCAAGTCTTATGTAAGCATTGAGATTTTTTTCATGACAAAGATGCATAATAGGGATAGGCTTGCCTTTTTATAATCATTATCGAGTCCTTTAAGGTACAGGGATACTCATATGTCAAAAGTACATCTTAAAGGTATTTTAGTAATTTACCTTAGAACCAAATCCTATATAACCACCGAGATACTTTTATGTCGAAGGTCTATAATAAGGATAGGTTCAACTTTTTATGATGTCATCGAGGCTTTTATGGTTATCAGGATATTTTAACGTCAAAGATAAATCTTAGTGACAATTTAGTAATTTATATTAGAATCAAGTCCTATGTGATCATCGGGATACTTCTATGTCGAAGGCTCACACTAGGAGTAAGTTCCTTTATGACTACTAAGATACTTTTATGTCGAAGGTATACCTTAAAGATATTTAGGTAAGTTACATTAGAACCAAGTCCTTTAGAGTTACCACATACTTTTATGTCAAAGGTGTAATTTTAGGGTACTATGGATAATTTTTTTTTATTTTTGATAAAATCAGAATTTTTAAAAAATAAGACAATGTCTTTGAATTAAAGTAATACGTGAAATGTCTCCTAGAATGTGGAAGGGGTTTCGTAAATTATTTTAATAATGAGATATCTTTTTAAGAACAAGAAAATCGAGATTTTTATGAATTTCATAAAACCTTTCATATTCCTTTGGCCCTCCAATAGGCTGCGAAAGATATTTTGATTTTTTAAAACCTTTCATATTGCTCCAGTTCTCCGATGGGTGCAAAAGAGAATAATACAAATTTTTGTATTCCTCCAGTCCTTCGACAAGGTGTGTAAGAACTTTTTTATTTTCAAAAATATTAAAAACTCAATTTTCTCAAATGGAATAATAAATTCAGGATTTAAGAAATTTTGAAATATAAAAATTATAATTAAATACAAGGTATTAAAACAGAATAAAGATCAAACCTAAAGTTAACATGTGGTTAATAAGGTACCGGTTATTAGGTATCGTCAGAAGGATCGATCCTTTCTCATGATTGTAACTAACTCCCAAACCGTTTCATATGATCTCCAGTATAAGCACAACCTAGTAGTTGGTTTTTTTTAGAGTTTCGTAATGACTATTTAAATTTAAATTGAGTAAGCAATTCATCTCAACAACCTAGTCCCAAACACAAAAAATAAGAAAAAAAAAAAGAATAATATGATCCCTAGAAAAAAAAATAATATAGAAATGTATATAAGAATGAGGGGTACACTTGCATTTTAAGTTGGGCTAGCCAAGATTCATATTCCGACCATGTTGCAACATGCTATATTAGCATTTCAAATGATCTATCTTATATCTAGCATTTAACATTATGTTAGCTTCCAAAGACCTTGGATGAAGGTTGTCTAATAATTCTGACTTGAAATTCTACATATTACCCTAGGGCAGTGAATAAAGTACTTCGCCAGTCTCTTAATATTCTACATTCAGCATCATTGAGCAAAGCAAACAAGTCTAGAAGTTAAAAAGCATAATTGTTACTTGCCTGTTGCCTCTTGGTGTGGAAGTTGAATTGATGTCTATGCTTGGCACATGTGGAAATCTCCTTTGCATGGTGATTATGTTTTTTAAACACTGATTTACTTAATTTTGTTTTTTTTTCCTCTTTAAAATCATAGCTGGAAATAAATAAAACCTTTCCATTGATGTGTAAAGACTAAATAAATGAAGAAATAAAAGCTGATAGAAGTGATCCATTTTTTATTCTTCGTCTTTCTCTCTACAGTCCAAATTCCAAACCCTAGCTTAGCTTTAATATGGGCGAATAATTTGGGATTCTTGTAGATGAGGAGTATGCAGCGATAGCTAGACCCAGAGCAAATTAATATGGGCTTAAGTCTGTTTTGGGTTTATTTTCAAATCAAAAGATTTTTTTTTTTAATATGGGCTCAATGTTTCTTTGAAAGTTGGACTATTAAGAGAACTTTATTTGGGCCAGGAAAAATAAAATGCAAAATGAGAAAACCCTGCACTTTTATAAACCCTCGGAAAAAAGTTCTGATAGAAATTAATTTTCTTCTTGTACGATTCGAATAGCTTGTAAATTTAATTTTGTTATTTATAATTTTTTTATATTTTTATTATTAATTTATTATTTTACCTATATTATATATACTTAATAACCCTATAACTTATTTTTGCCAGGGAAAAGCGACAATTTGGGAGAGATTTATGGATCTCTTTGGAGCATTGAGGTTTTATTTTATTTGATTTTTTCTCTTTTAACCAGAAACAAAAATAAATATGTGATTTTGAAATTTTGAGTTTCTTAATCGTGTTCTATAAATTTTTTTATCATTATATCATCTTGAAAAATTATTATTATTTATTAAATTTAATTCAAAAAAGCTTAATTCGAACTCAAATAATCAAGCTTAATCAAGTTGAATATTTCAATTCTATCTCAAGCTGATCTTGAGCTTAGAAAATGATACTTGATCGAGTTTGAACCAAATTTTGAGCCACGAATTTCAAATCAAGCTCAAACTTCTCACTATTTAGGCTCAGCTTAGCTCGATTGCAGCCCTAGTTTCAAATTGATTATGGATAGTATCTTATCAAAGTTTATTTAGTATTATAGTTAAATTTAAGTAAGTTTTTCAATTGATTTAAAAATAAAGGTTTTAAAATTTAGACTTAATTCCTACTTTTATAATTGCCCCAATTTGTTTTCAACTATGACCATAACATTAAATTAGATCTAAGTTTAGTATTAATTTTGCAATTAAAAAGCTTGAACTTTAAAAAAAAAAAAAAAGTTTGATTTGAGAAAAGTGTGTCTGAAAAATGTTGTAAAAAACTGATGTTACAATTATGATTTGAGATTTTGGAGTGTTCGAAATTATGGTGAAAAATTGATATGAAAAATTAAAATATAAAAAGTAACATGAAAAGTTAAAATATCTAAAATGGATATAATACTAAAAGGTGAGGAATGAAATTATTTTAAGAAATCTATTATTAACAATTTTAAAGTATAAATTACTAGTAAAGAAATTATTGAAAAAATTATAAAATTCTTATTTTCTATAAAAAAAATTATTTAACCTTAAAATAAGTAATTATATTCTCAATATTACTCAATATACTAAAAAATTACAATGCCATATGTTTCTAAAATTGAGTAAAATGGTTAATTTTGTAATTAAAAAAAGAAAAAGTATATAATGGTTTAACCTATAAAAGTTGGCAAACTAAACTCAAAAGCATTGACATTGAAGCTTTTGAGTTTGCAACAAAAGCATGGTTTCAAAAATCAGGTTTTTACTAACTTTATCTTAAAAGTCAACCATTTAGCATTGCTTTTGATTGCAATGCAACTTTTGGGTACTCAAAAGCAATGCTAAATGAGACCTTAGACTTGTCGAAGAACTCGCACCAATTTAGACTCTAATGTGTGACATTAAGTCAACAAAGATCTTTGTCCTCTCATTATGAGTGAGAAAAAGGTCTTTTTTTTCATGGATGATGTTGTCGAATTTATCATGTAAGTGCACTTATTGCAAAAAGTTAGTATAATGAAAGTAGAGAATCGGTTCCACAAGAAATTGTATTAAAATTGCTAACTATTATAACTGAAAGAATTTAATCTTATCTAAATAAATAATTAAAATTGTGAACTAAAAGTAACTATCAAAAAATGAGGTTTAATTAATCAAAAAGAAAAGTTTAAAATTACAATTTCCCTTAACACTTCTTTTAAATCTTTTCTACTCCCGTAAATTGACAAATGACATTAAGATGATAATCTAGAGTTTTAATTTATTTATAAGTATCTTATAACAGTCTTATAAAAATATCCTATTAACAAATTCACTATATTCTTAGGATAATTGAATTAAAGAAGAACTCATAAGTTTAGAGTCTAAATTGTTTACATGATATATAAGTATATTCTTATCTCGCATGCAAACCAATTCATCATAAAAATGAATTCGAAACCTATGATATTTAATTCATGTCTAAATACAAAATTCTTTTTTTTCAAGTTCATTAAGGTCTACCTAACTAATCTGATTGATAGGAGAGCAATTAGAAGTAATAACCACAAGATTGACTAAGTACTATTAAAATAAAAAACAGTAATAAAATTCAAATTACATTTTGACCAATAATCAAGAAATTATAACCTTATCCAATTTACCAACAAATATTAAGATTTTTATCAACGTGGTGCTCATAGTTTAGGAATAAGATCTATTGGCCATCATCTTGTTGTGGTGTTGCGCCCCTTAAAAAGAAAGCCTCACTTGCTAGTGAAAAAGATATTTCTTGACTTCTTAAGGGTACATTATCAAGTACTATAATAAAGGGAGAGTGGCAACAGTTCAAGTAATAGATGATTGTATCCAATCTATCTTGAGCTATCTTACCAAACGAGCTAAATATGTCATACAAACCACTTTAAGGAAACCCGATTCCATAGCATAATAACCAAGCGTTTTGCACCACTCATGAGAATCATTTATGTGAATCATGTTTGCATATGGGTAAGTAGCCTTTTGTTTGAGGTGGGCAAAATCTAACCACATCTTAAAAATGCTCCATCATTAGTTGGAAATTGAATGATTGCTGCAAACTATTGAGCGAATGATTGGGATAATTAAAGATTGAGAGTTTTTAAGAGTCTAAAGAAAACCTTTCAAAGGGTATGAGATCAAACTACATTTGGGTTTTCTACATAAAACTCTAAAAGGTAGCATATACAGACAAACACAAGGAGGAGGGATCAATTTATATTAATATTGTTGTAAAATTAATTAGTTTTAAACTACACTAATATTAGTATAAAAATAATTAGTTTTAAATCAATCGTTAGATTTAATAATATAATCGTATTTTTTATGCACACAAAATTTTGAATCGATCAGATATTTATATCATGTCAATCTTGAAAACCATTTATATATATAACGATAGAAAACTTTTTACATTAAAAAAATAATTAGACTTTTTTTCTCCAAATATATCCTTAAGCTTTTTAAGTTTTAATTTTGAGACTTCAGACAAAAAATACCAAAAAATATTTTTCACATAAGATTTTGCACTGTATAATTTATCAAGATTGATTTACTAAAGCTGAAAACAGTACCCAATTACAACTTAACGCCTTTTGCTCACTTGATTGAAGCTGCAATAACAAATAGAAAAATGATAGTTAACCATGGGCTTCAATTTCACATTTATTACCAACTTAACCAAATTGGAAAACCAATTGGTGATTACTTTAAATATATTTTATAAAATATTAATATAATAATTTATTTAATTAATCTTAACAAATATAGTAAAATGTAGTCATATCCAAATTTAAAAATAAAAAAACTTAATTCAGTTATCTTTAAAAGATGACGTGTGGTACGGCTGAAGTTCAAATCCTAATATCTACAACTACTTTTTTGTCCCAGGATATAGCCTCCTTTGTACCAAACATATACTTCTTAATTGATATTTGTAAGAATAATGAAATATAGACGTAGCCATGGCCTTGGCAACTTTATGCATGATACAACTGCACAAGTACACAAAAAAAAAATTAAAACACAATATAAAACAAGATATAAAATAATACAAACATAACATTGTTACAGGAAGATGTCAAAGTATATAAAGTATGAATTATTAATGTTTTAAAATTTATATTAAATATATAATACTTTCAACATGATCATAATGCATGAAAATACACAACTACAACACAAAAAAAGCAAATTGTTAGGAGTGTCCAGTAAAAATAGGCTAACTAAAGATGTAACGTAGTGGCGAGCGTTTTTATTACATCAAATTGTTGTAAATTATTGTAGAATTAAGCGAGTTTTAGGTTGCATAATAAGAATCACTTTCATATTTTCTTATTCCCACTAAACCAAGGCAAGATTGGTTAAGCAAAAGGCTTGACCGTTGCAAGCAAAGAAAAGTTTAATGCAATTTATAGCAAATGAATATCATATCATTTACATGAAAATGTTATTTTTTCTTTTTATTTGCTTTGGTAACTTTAAAAAATAACATTAAGATCTATCAATGATGGGAAATCCTAAATATTAAATAGAATCATAGATAATTGTAATTCAAACACATAAATATTGGCCATGATCTAGCTTACATCTTGACAAATCATACCTTTATCTTTGTTGTTGAAAAAAGAAAGAAAAAGGGGAAAGGAAAAAATATTATGAACAATTAATGATAAAATAAGATTTCTAAAAAAAATGAGAAAATATATCTACAATATAAATTTTTGATAGTACAAATAATCTATTATATATAAACACAAATATTGATAATCATTTGAATTGACAAAAATAATCATAAGTGTTCTCTATAATTTTAAATGGCCATTTTAAATTTTTCATTTTTTAATAATATCTATCCAATTTATAAGTAAAAATTTTAATTTCATTAAAAATATACTCATTTGATGATAAGTTAAAAGAATATTGAAATATATCAAATCAAATCAATTTTTATGTAAAATAAATTTATTTTAATAAGATTTATCCAATTTATAAGTAAGAACCATTTTTACTGATCATTGAAATGTATTATCACTAAGCACTCAATATCAAAAGTGCAATAATATTCAAATGGGCTCGTGCATTTTAAATGTAAGAATATTACAAGAATTAAACACTATATTAATTTCACAAACCATAAATATATATTATATTTTAGCACTCAATTACTTCATTCAAAATTATGAAAGCCAAGACATTTATCACATCAAATCAATTTTGTATAATTAAAAATCATCAAGTGAGCTTGAAGGAAAGTTTATGCTTTCAATAGCAAAAATAATAAATTAGAGTTATGTAATCAATAAAATACTTTGCATTAAAAAACAAACAATACAAAAAAAGATGATTCAATTAGGTTTCACAAAATCAAGATATACATATGAAGATCAAATTATTAAACATCAAAAAATTAAACATGAATAGGTGACCACAATACACCTTTAATAAGCTTAAGTCTTAGAGGTTATCCATTTTTCATTTTGTGCATCTAGAGTTACCAATCAAAGTGCTTTGTTCTTTCTTACGTCAACACCTACAAGAGACAATAATTTGGATTTTTGTACCCAAATTGCTTTGAGTCCTTGAGAGTGAGTTGTAAAATCTCTTGTTCCTTTTGGAATCCATACTTATCAAATTCTAAGAGGAGACCTTCTTTTCATGGGACCAAAATGTATACTGTGACTATGACATAACAGTTAAAACAACTATATTTGTTCATTTTCAAGAGTAAAGGTTTCTCAAAAACATATTGTTTTCCCCCTTTTTAAGCTTTCAAGTTTAATGTTTACTTCAAAATTTTCTTTTTCTAAAATTTCATTTTTCTTTTGACAAGCTTTAAATTTTTTTAAAATTTTTCATTTTGCTTTTCTAATTGTCTTTTGTTTTTAATAAAATTTATTTTCAACTTTTAATTTTGAAAACATATTCTTGTGCCTTAAACACATTTTCTCAAATTCCATGGCTAACTATTACAAGCCTTTTGCAACTTATCTAAAGAATATGAGTTTGAATTACAAGTTAAAGAATTTACTTTGGATTCTTTAAGAGCCATGAGATATGTTGGATTTTGGTTTGAAAAGGGGTTTGTACTCCCTCTCATTATTTTCCTTGTTACTTGTCCAACATTAACTTTCAAAAGGGTTTTTCTTCATTTTTTTAGTCTTTCTTCTTGTACAATAGTATTCCACTAAATTTTCCCATATTTCCTTTGAGGTATCACAAAGAAGACCAAGTTGAGGTTTTGATCATCAAGAGCTTTATATATAAAACTCAAGGCTTGCATTATCTTGTTGTCTCTTCATGAATTTTTCATCATTGAAATATGATCTAATACTATTCTTTATCACATTTCCAGCTCCCGTGTCATTACCTATCATAAAAAACCTCATCCTTAATTTCCAAGCCTAAAACTCATGATTTTTAAACTTTAAGGCCTTAGATATTCTTTCCAATTTGCATCTTCTTTGAATTTTGAAAAGGATCTATACCCAAGGTTTTTAAACCTACAAAAGAGACCAAAGTTTTAATACTAATTTTTAACTCTTGTGGTGAATAAATCAATAAGAATGAATTAATTTCTCATTATAAACTTTAGAATTAAAGAAAAAATAATGATATTGAGAAATTTAAACAATATACTCAAAATAACATGTAAATAAGCAATTAAAGAAAATAAAAAAAAAAGTTAGGGATAGAGAATCAAACATAAGTGATTCATAGAGGGTTGGCCTCATGTGTATTTCATCTCTCTTAGCCTCATTTGCCAAGAGAGTTCCTAATTCTCTAACTTGAATTACTACCTTTTAAGGACAAGGTTATATAACCTTCAAAATCCCTATCTTTTATGTAGGTTTACATAACAACCCTTTCCTTCCATCTTTTCAAGGTGAATATATAACCTTTTTACATTTTAAGGCTTTAGTAGTAACATCTCTCTTTTATAAAGGTGTTAGTGTAAATAAAGAGAACCTTTAAAAGGCAAGGCATTTTTTGAGATTTAAGCTCAACAAAGAGAGAGTGAACAATGGTAGAATAAAAAAGGAATATAAATATGGAAGTAAAGCCTAGAAAAATGAAAACTTCTTGAAACTTTATGGGACATGAAGAATATGGCTTTATTTTTTCTCTCTTAATAAATGATGATATTTATTCGTATAAGTGTTGGAGACACCCAATTATAGCTCAAAAATTATTTATGACAGTTTGGAGTTTATTGGGATGGAAAAGTGTTTTTGAAAGCTTAAAAATCGTGTTTTGTAGTATCAATCCCTTGTAGAAGTATTGATACTATGGTCGATACTTCCCTTTATACTTTTCTAAAATTTGATAGTAAGAGGTCAAATATCGATATTGGGATCAATGCGCTTTTACCCTATAATGTGTATTTAGCTATAATTTGAAAAGTGTTGATGCTAGGATTTATCCTTGCCTCATAATTTTACAAAAAAAAAATATATTTTTTTTTGCTTTCTAAAATGATGTTAACTTTGTCTCAAAATAATTTTAAACATAAGTGTATAGTTAAGATCAGGTATTTTTGAGAAAGCTAAGAAGTCCAAAGTATTTTAGTACTCTTAAAATATTTTTAAAATGATTTAAAGAAAAATACTAAATTGAAGATTTTATTTTAAAGCTAATTAAGCTTAAGTCTTTTATTATATCAAAACTAAGATCAAATTAAAGCTAATATAACTAACATTAACAAATTTGTTTTTCTCTTCCACCTGCTTAATGGTGTGTGCCAATTCTAATGAATAAAAATCATAATACAATGTTTTATTAACCTATCTTAATAAATTATTTAACTAAGTAAAAAGAGTTTTGTAAACATAACAAAATTGATATTATGAATTTTTCTTTTTTTTTTTTGTAAAATATATGTAACTTAGCAAATAAATTTTATAAACATTGTATTTGTTCAAGAGCTAGGCTATCCCTTTATATTGAAGACTCACCCGATATTTGAGAGAGTTTGGATAAAATATTTAGCGAAAAAATGGTCTTGGGCAAAAAAATTTGACCAGAATAAAAAACAAGACAGCCCTTGGCTTTAACTTTCAAGGCCCAAGCTGAGCCCAACTCAACCCATTTTACTATTATGTAATGCATATATTTATTTTATATATTATGTATTATATATTATATATTATATAATTTTTATCATATAAAAAATTATATATTTTGAAATTTAATAAAAATAAATTAATAAATTAATAAAATTTAAATTTTTAAAAAATAAATTACAAAAAATAATATGAGTGAGCTTGAACAGACTTAAATTATCCATTTACAAATATAAGCAAGCTTGGATAAAATTTGAAATTCATATTTCGGACCGCGCTAATTTCGGATAACCATGTTTGATATTAATTTCATGCTTAAACTTGCATAGCCCAAGAGCACCTCCATTTTGTGTGTTTTTTTTAATAAATTATGTAACAAAATAAAAATTTTATATAATTATAATAATATTTAATGTTATATTAATTTACAATAAAAAACTAATCATCAATTATAAACTTTTAATCAAAAAAATAACAAGACATGATTATACTTAAGCCAAATCAAAGAGTTTATGTTCGTATAATTTTTTTATATTATAATTATATTTATAATATTATATATTTACATATTTTAATATATTAATAATTTATACCTAAAATTACCAAAACTAATTTGGGACAAAAAGGAACGATGATCATTGATCAACTCCGCAAAAATTTCTTCTAATTTAACAAACATGGTAAATTTACAAGGGCGTACTTTCAGCTATTTCGACGTAGTACACGAAACAGTACTGTTGTATAATTCACAAAATGGCAAGCATCAAACCCCAAAAATCGAATAGAATTGAGAAAAAAATTGTGGCAAATTTGTTTTGCTTGAATGTTTAAACGCTCCGGTCAGTCAACGGAGCATTGAAAGTCATAGTTGCAGAAGTCGAGGTGCCCGATGACAAGGTCAAATTGTCAAGGTTGTCTGAGCTAGAGGAAGCATTATACGAAGATGTATACTTGGATTCTCGCTTGGTTTTCTCCGTACTATGAACTTTGAGGTCCATAAAATCAGAAATTAAGCCCGGCTTTGTTATCTTCTTCTCATCGACATCCTTCTGGCCGGTTAGCATCTTCACCACATATTGCATAGATGGCCGGAGTTTAGGAGTATCTTGGGTGCAAAGAAGACCGACCTTGAGGAACCTACAAGCTTCCTCAAAATCGCAATCACCGTGCAAAGATGCATCTACCAACCTAACCAGTTCCCCTCGCTCATAAAGGTCCCATGTCTGCAACAAAAGATCAGTTTATATCATGAACCCCGAGATCCTTCCAATATGTAATTTGCAGAATTTCAAAACAGGTCTTCTGACATCGAGGAGATTGACACTACTTTTCATTCATCATGGATCAGACTATAAATTGATTTTCTATTTTCCAAATATTTATAAACAGTCAAAGACAAGCTCATCCAAAATAAAGGAAATAACATGCTCTAACAAGAAACTTAAACCCTCATATTCAAAGATGCCAAATATTCCATAACAGTCATCTCATTGGTTAAATTCTTTGATCTTCTGTTCAAAAACATCACTCATTTCAATTCAAAGGTTGAAACGATTTTCGAAACTAAGCTTCGTGCATGTAAAAACTAGACAAGTTTTAATAGATTGATTCAAAAAATTACTCGGATGCGGCTAAAGCAAAATTATAATATGTAATGTCTAATAGATTTTCAAGGAATATTTAAAAAAAAAAATTAAATTATTAAATGATATTCAATAACATATCAAGGAGTTATTACATCTTTATCCTTGCTCATTTCATAAGTGCTTGATGATCTCTGAGCATAAACTGAGATGAAGTGCCATAACCAGCAACACAAAGGTCAAGCTCCATTATTAAATAATTGCAATACACAAAAATTCGCAATATAACAGACAAGACTCAAATGCATACCAGTTCTAGAAGATATTGTTGTCCTACAGGTAACTGCGTATTTCTGTTACATCTGCCACTGACTATTTCTATAAGGAGGACACCAAAACCGTAAATATCTGCTTTTCGTGTCAACTGCCCCCTTATTGCATACTCTGGTGCTAGATAACCTCTATAATAGTGAATGAAAATGTTAATGACAGCACGTATTTGTTGAAAGCATAAAAGGTTAAGAGACAGGTAAATTTTTATTGATGATCAATATGCGCTAAAATTCAATTGCATGGTTAACTTGATAAATCTAACAACACTAGCCGCTAAGATCCTACAATTAATAACATGAAAAGCAAACGTTACTAGCAAATAGAATCTAATTTAAAGAGAGAACCAACTTCAATTGGATTTTGTTAAAGTCGTAGAGAAACCTTTTAAAAGCCTGAATTCAGATGATCAAAGTGAATAATCAAATGATGTTCATCGATTCTTATTGCAAAGGAGAAACTATTAATCATTAATTACTAAACTCAGAATAATGAACCCACTCGAGGATGATAAAGCAGAAATTCCAATAGGGAAAAGAAAACATGATTAATTTTGTTTTAGTATTGCTTTTAACACCAATACTTAGAAGACTTAGATGATAATATCATATTCAGTGGTAATTCAAAACTAATAGAATATGTGGTGTTGTTAAACTTGAACAAGTAACATGAAGATTGGAGCCTTACATTGTTCCAGCCACACGAGTGCTGACGTGAGTCATGCCCGGTGGGATGAGCTTGGCCAGGCCAAAATCTGATATTTTGGGTGTTAGATCTCTGTCAAGAAGAATATTGCTTGCTTTGATATCTCTGTGAACAATGCACGGCCGGACTTCCTCATGAAGAAAAGCAAGCCCACGTGCAATTCCGATGCATATTTTAGACCGTGTTTTCCAATTAAATTGGATATTACTGCGACCACTACCTGCAAAAGAAAAGGTTTTAATTGTCTCAGTTTGAATGTGATTTAAACGTAATTAGACAAGCATTATGTGATTCTGTTAGACGAGATTCATCTTACACAACAGCACTTCTATGTTAAGTAGTGCGGATTCCTCAAAAAAAGAACAAAAAAAGTAATCCTGCTATCCCAAATATCGGTCTTCTTTGAAAATGTTCAAGGATAAAAAAGAACCACATTAAATAAAGTCAGACTAAATAGTATTGACAAAATAATCCAATTTGGCCTTTCATATACGGGGTACCTTTTTCTCTTCATTTTTTTCATTGTAAGTAGTTCATGTAATGAAAGGCATGGTTGGATGGTGGATGTTTGATAATATTTCTCTTCCAAAATTTAGTTTTCGACAATTAAAAGTGAGAACAGTCATATAACCAAAATGTGGAATAAAATAAATAGCAGACACATTTTTCAGAAATGCATAGTTCTAGGATGGAAATACTACTATGTGGTATGAAAGGTAACCTCAATAAACAAGAAACTGAAAACTTCCAACAGTAGAACAAAAATAACAAATTACCAAGAAGAGTTTGGGCAAGGCTATTATTATCGAGGTAGTTGTAAACCAAGATTCTGTGATTATCTTCTACACAACAGCCATAGAGCTTGACTAAATTTTCATGCTCTATTTCCGAGATTGCCTTAATCTCTGTCACAAATTCCCTCACTCCCTGTCTTGATTCAGCTGAAAGAACTTTTATAGCAGCAATCTTCCCATTTTTAAGCCTCCCCTGCAAATGCATAATGATAATTAAGGAGGCTCCTCTTGCAGAATGTCATAAAGAAGACAATGGATCATGTAAGCAACGCTCTATTAATTGAAACAGCATTTATACCTTATAGACAGAACCAAAACCTCCTTCTCCAATTTTATTGGCGAGGCTAAAATCTTCGGTAGCAATACTTAATTCTTTGTATGTGAAAAATTTTACATTGTGAATGTCAAATTCTGTTCATAAGAAGAAGGGGAAAAAAAAAAAAAAGGAGGCAGATTAGAAGTTTTCCTACTAATGTAGTTTTAGGCAGAATAATGCAGTTGGTTTAATCGTAGACTGTAAGGAGTCGGCAGTATTGTAGAGTTCCTTTCTTCCAAAAAAAAAAAAGTTGAACTAAACGAGAACATTGCAATTTAGAATATACCAAGCAAGGTTGACAAATTACAAGGTTGGACGCACAAATTGAAGATCAAGAAATTTCAACAAGTTAGCGATATGGTGAGTATGATCTATTATACAAAATGAATCAAACATCAGAGAGGATTTATTGATAGGATTAGGACAGCAGGATGCAATGAAGAATTGAAACTGGAATATTCAGTGATTTTAGGAGTACCCTGTGATTCATACTGCTGAAGAAACATTCGCAATGTTTAAATAAAAAGAAAAAAGAAGGCTTATGTTGATATTTGAATGGATATATTAATTGCTTCTTTTAAATAAAAAAGAATGAAATTACTTGTAAAATGAGCACGAAAAATTCAGGAAAAAACTACGTAAAATATTTGCACATATGCTACAAAGACCCAGTGGTTTACCAGTTTAGAGAAAGTTATATAACATGAAGACAGTAGAGGTAGAGCAAATCACTTTGTTTGATGTTCATAATTGGCAGAGTGGAGGAAATTAGTTTGTGTGATGGACTTCGGAGATAAGTTTTAGCAGTACTAAATTTGAAGGATCAGCCGCCCTTCATTTAATTGGAGATGACATTATAAAAGGTTTTCTAATTATTAGGAGAAGGCTTCTAACTTACCTTCATCAACCTCAAAAGACTGATTGTTTGATGAATCTATACGTCTACGGCATAAGAAAGAAAAACAAGTCATAACTTTATGATGCACCATTGACTAGTTTTCTTTTATATGTTCAACCGATGCTTTGTATCAATGCAGTTATAGACCTGCCAAAAAGAACCATCAGAAGCACTTAATTTCATAGTCATATTTTGCAGAATAAAGTATCAAAATCATTAAATCAAGCACTGATGCAGTCATCCATTGACTGTCCATGCACAATTAGAATTAATACACCAAATTTCATGGCAGGCGAGCACATTCAAAACCTATAGCTCTTCATCGTTCCGGTAATTTAGTATGTCCAGTAATGATTTCAGGAATATATAGTAAATTCAATTGGGATTTAGGATCATAGTATTAGCTATGAATGTACTATTTTAAATTTTGATTTCTTTACAATGACATTTTTAATTATTTCAATACCTGTAAGTTTCGCTGGGGATAGGCTATAATAGTGGTCCATGGATTCTATTTTGATTTAGTTGTTTTGGTGGATGTCTCTAAGTTGTGCAAGGGGTTTATTCATTTTAAGGTTCCATAACATATGATGACTATGTCTCTATTAGTAATGAAATTCTCTATATATTTCTAACGAATACCAGTTAAATAAATCTGGTATATCCATAAAAAGAACTCGGAAAACTCTGGAAGTTTCGTGCAAGTAGCAATTAGCATTGCCTTCTATAATGTGCAATTTAGGATTACCTTGCAGCACTTAAAAAGCCATTGGTATCAAATCACAAATATTATACCTTTTTAAACATAGATTAGCCAAAATCCCTAATTGGAGAAGCTATTGTTCCTACTTACTCCTTACAGCCCTAGAATAGACACAATTGAGGACACTGTTCCATGAAAATAATAGAAATCAACGTCCCTTAACAAGTACTATTCATGTTGTCTCTATAGAGTACATCTATTCACCTACATTGGTATGTTATCCCATCTAATATGTCCTGCATAATGGCATGATGCCCTTTACTTCAAAATTCTTGTTTTTCACACTAAGATTCTCAAAAAATGAAACTTTAACGATTTTTTCCATACCCTCTATGTCATCATATAGACAAATTCATGAACAAGAAAAGCATCAATTAGTCCACACTGACTACATAAGTCGTATATAAATTTCCAAAACCATGTTGAATTCTGAAAATTTAGTTGACATTTTGAAGTCAACAGCTATTTCACCAATGCAAAGTTTGCTTCTGATAACAAAATCCGGAAAGGCTTTCTCCTGAAACTAGATTTCTAAAACCCATCCAATTCTCATTAATGATAACTTATTGCATATTTCTACCAATTGAGAACTAGGGTGATCATAGAAGTAACAAAGGGCATTTGACTAATTAAGGAAAGTAAAAATTTAATAAATAATTCAAAAGAAATAATAGCACTAAAAGTGGTGCAGCAAATTCCTAGCTAGGTAATTAGCCCCTCCCTTAACACATATAAAGACTTCTATGAGGAAAAAAACATGAGATGAAAACTAGAAGCCACCTATATTGCCGTCCAATTTGAACTTAAATGCATAATTTATGCTCATTTCACCATTAAACATTGAGCAAAAAGGAAATTATGCCAGAAAAATTCCTAAAATAGAAAAATAAAATGACCCACCAAAAACCAGAGAAACTTAAGAATGGATCGAAACCAAGTTCAAGAATAATAACTACATGATTCAATAAGAAAAATAGGCAAGAAACAAAACCCAGAGCGAAAACTGTTTGATAATCAGCCTATTGGCAAAAGACTAAGAAAATCAAGTGAACTAAATAAAACCCATACAGGAAAATCAATTGATCAAATTAACTACATGCTTAAATATGAACAACAAACAAAACCAAGGAAAACCCAGAAACAAAACTGCTAGATAATCAGCTAATTAGCGAAAGAAAAAGGAAAAACCAGGCAACCATATGGGACAATTGAACTGACCTGAAAAGCTGACGCAGAAAGGAATTCTTGGACGAATTTGTTAATTAAGAAAAAGGAATTCAAAGTCCATGAAAGAAGGCGTTCGCAATTTTTGAAGTGTTTTTATCATGGCTTTTGTATTTGTAGTTGCCCAAAGCTGACGTCTCAAATTTATGTTTTCTTTTTCTTTTCTTTTTTTTTAAAGTTTTTATTAATCAAAAAATTAATAAATTGCTACGTTCAAAGACGACGCGCAAATTTTGAGAAAATTTCAATAAAAGAAATAAATTGCTATTTATTAAAAAGAAGTAAGAAGAGAAAAATAATTAAAATTTAATAATTTTTAAAATTATTAATAAGGAATTACAATTACCTCTTTCCCCTTATTTTGTGCCTCTTTAATCTCTATTTTGCTCTAAGCATTCCACTAAGGTCGGCTCCCTTGGTGGATAGGAATCGACCCTCTCCTTTTTTATATACATTTATTAAAAATAATCTTTATAAATAATCAAATATTAAAAATTATTTTATATCAAATCTTAAATATTTAATTTTAATATATAAAATAATATTATCATAACTCACATTTGATAGTATAAGCATAATGAAAAATGTTAGATGCATGTAAGAATGATATACAACTTAACTGTATATACCCTAATAATGTACAAGTAACCATAAATGAATATACAGCCTACCATAGCTGAATGTATAGATGAGTATATCTAAATGTACATATGACTACAACTAAATGTACATATAATCATAAATGAATCTACAAGTACGCTAAACCGTATGGCTATTAAACTTATGAAAATGTCAGATAGCAATTGACCGCATTAGTTGGATATCAGGTATGATAATCATGTAAGATGTACATATGATAATAAGTTAATGTACAGTTGACTATAATTCACATTTAGCTGTATGAGCATAATGGAAGGCACTTACGCGTTAGATGCATGCAGGAAGCATAACATTTGAATTGTATGTACCCTTAACCAAATGTACAGATGATAAAAAATGAATATAAGCATAATCATAACTAAATATACAGATAACTAAAAATAAATGTAAAAATAAATGTACAGATAACATTACTCGAATGTACCCTATACCAATGATCTTTAACCATATGAAAATGTCAAATAGCAATTGTGGACATCAATTGGACCAATGACATCATAATGACATAAGATGTGCATATGATAATAAGTTAATGTACATTGGACCTTACTTGAATTTCCCTATGACCATAACAGAATTACTAACATTGAAAATGCATGTGGGAAATGTTAAAACAAAATATATATATATATATACATACCCATAGATAAATATACAGGTGATTATATATAAATGTACGGATCACCATAACTAAATGTATAGATGAATATAATTAAACGTATAGATGACTATAAGTAAATGTATAGATAGCCAAAAATGAAGGTACAGATAACAAAACTCAAATGTACCCTGAACCGTATGACCTTTAACTATATTAAAATGTCAAATAGCAATTGTGTATATTAATTGGACCCTAACCGTATGGCCTTTAATCGTATGAAAATGTCAAATAGCAATTGTACACATTAGTTGGACCAATGATATGATAATTACATAAAATGTATATGTGATAATATGTTAATGTACATTAGACCATAACTAAATTTCCAAATGAGCGTAACAAAATATAATTACATAGAAGATGAGTGTAGGAATTATTAAAACTCAAATGTATATACCCATAAGTAAGTGTACAACAACAACAAATGAATGTACAGATCACTATAATTAAATATACAGATAACTATAATTAAATATATGGATGACCAGAAATAAATACATAGATAACAAAACCTGAAAGTATCCTAAACCGTCTGACATTTACCTTATGAAAATATCAAATATCAATTGTGCACATTAGTTGGACCAATGATATGATAATCATGTAGGATGTACATATGATAATATGTTAATGTAATTTGGACCATAACTGAATTTCCAATGAGCATAACAGAATGTATTTGCATGGAATATGTGTGTACAAAACATTAAAACTCAAATGTATATACTCATAAATAAATGTATAGGCAACAAAAAATGAATATGAAGATCATTATACATGAATGTATAAATAACTATAACTAAATTTACATATGACTATAACTATATATATTTTTTTATTTTTTAAAATAATAGTTCAAGAGTTAATATAAAATATTTCTTATTTTTTATTGTATATAATATGTATTATACATAATATTATATATTATGTATGTATTATATAATATATATTATATATAATTTATATATAATATGTGGGAGATCAAGATTTTTAAATAGTAATTATTTTTTAAATAGTAATTTAATATTTAATATAAAATATTTTTTTATTTTAAATGATAATTTAAGATTTATTATAAAAATTTTTAATCTTTTTTTATTTATAAATATTATTTTTAATATATATATATATATATATAAGAGTCAGTTGTCACCCACCAAGGGAACCAACCCTGGTAGAATGCTTGTAGCCAAAATAGAGATTAGAGAGAAATAGAATAAGGGTAAAGAGATAATTATAAATTTTATATTAATAATTTTTAAAATTATTATTTTTTGTTTTAAAATTATTTTGTCTGATTTTACTTTTTTTTTTTTTATAATTGTTAGTGTTTTTTTTGTATTTTCCTAAAATTTTCAAAAGATTCAGGCAGGAAGGAAGTACCGTTGCTGACGCGTAATCTACGTTAGTGATCGGAATATGGGTGATGTCACATACATGTCTAAATTTTTTAAATTTAAAAATTATATTTTTATATATTTAAAAATCGAAAAAAGTGTACGATTGTCAACTCGGCTTAAACGGACATCTTCAATTCTTTGCTGCGCGTTAAACCTAAATCAGCTCTTTGCGTAGTTGGTCGGTTCGATTGTAGTCTAATTTTCAAGCCAAAGATGTGCATTTATAATTTCATGCAAATGCTACTGTTCAAGTACTTATTTAAGACTGTTCAATTCATTTTTTTTCAATCATCTTAAAAGAAATATTCTTCTATTGGTAAAAATAATTAAAAAATAATGCTCTCTCTCTCTCTCTCTCTTTTTTTAAAGATTAACTCTTTTGGAGAAATGTTAGTCTATTCGATAACACTAAATTATTCAAATTGGTCATACTAAAAGATGGGTCGCGGTTTGAATTTTAAAATTATGTTACACGTGTTAGAGTATTAGTAAAGATAGTGCGTGTGTATATATATATATATATATTTTTCAGTTATTTTTAGTTTTTTTCTAATGGTTGGATGAATACTTTATTAGAAAAAATATAAAATTTTAGTTTTATGTCAGTATAAATAGATATTTCCTCTTTATATATATATATATTTACTCTCGCTTCGCTAAAAATTTTTTAATATTTATAAATATTTAATCAAATTAATAATCACATAAATTTAAATTAAATCATATTAAATAATTATTATTTTTTAAATTTTTTTATTTTAAAATTTTATGTAAATAAATTTGAAGTTAAAATTGAATCATTATAATAAACTATTAAAAAATAAGATAACTTGAGACATGACACAAATACAATATGAGAAAATAATTAAAATATAATGCTTCACAAAAAATAACATAAACATTACATGAATACAATAACGTGTCAAAATTTATATAAAATAAATTATTTACATCTAAAAGTTTATATAAATTTATAATACTTTAAACAACAGGAAATAACACAAACACGTACAAACACAAAATTTTTTTTTCTAATGAATCACTATGATAAATTGTGCAAAATATATTATGGATTGAGACATGACACAACATAGCACAAGCATCCAAAATTTTCTCTAAATTGAATCACAATAATAAACTATGCAAAATATGAGATTAAATAAGACATGATAGGTACAACGCATAGAAAAAATAATTAAAACACTACATAAAAATATGATAAAAATATAATATGAACACAATATACATGCAAGAACATATCAAAATATACATAATACCAATCACCGGCATCTAAAAACTTATATAAATTTATAATATTTTAAACAAAAAAAATAACATGAGTACGTTATTAATACACAAAATTTTTACTAAAGTTGAATCACTGTGACAAAGTAGGCAAAATATTCATGAATTAAGACAAGACATGAACATGATATGAATACAAATTTTCTCTAAATTGAATAAAATGACTAACTTTGCAAAATAAAAAATAAATTAAGACATGATACAGACACAATATAAAATAAAAAAAATAAAACACAACACCAAAAATAACATGAACATGTCACAAATATCCTAACGTGTCAAAATGTATATAAATGAATAATTAACATGTAAAAAGTTATATAAATTTATAATACTTTGCAAATATAAAAATAATATAAGCACGACATAAAAAAAATTGAAATAAAATACAGAAAAGAATATAACACGAATATAAGAACATATAAGCATATATGAACATAAGCACATAAAGATTTGCTTTTCTTTCTTTTTTTCCTTTGCTTCTTTCTATCCTTTATCTCTCCCATGGCTATTGAAAAAAAAAAGAAAAACCTCAAAAGTAGGGGCATGTGTCTGTACCAATGCATTTATGTAGTTGATTTTTGATGTATAGATAGATATGTGCAAGGGAGCATATCACCTATAATGATTGTACTTATTAGATCATTTAATAGTGAATGAAATCGAAAGGGAGTGAATTGATTTTTAAAAACTTTTCGCAAATTAAAACTTTGAAGTATAATTGAGAAATTCAAATAACCAAATTGGAATTGTGTGTTAGTTAACAAATAATAAGTAATTGAAGAGTACGGACTATAACATTTACAACTTCTTGTCTTTTTCTTAAGACTTAGATAAAACATCTACCTTCTCTATCTTTTATAGCTAAGATAGAACCGTTTCTCTACTTTTAAATTACTAAGTAAGAACCTTCCCTTATTACAAGGATTTTGTGTGTAAACAAATAAAAACTCTAAAGGTTAGGTGTTTACAAAAGTTTAGGTACAAGGATAACAATTCTAAAGATAGAATTACAAATAATATAATGATGGAAAGGAAGAATTAATCCTTGTACACAATGAACTACATAAAAATGTGAAAAAGATGAAAAATATAACTTTAAGCTTAATCTCTTGGTTCATCCTCTTGTTAGAGGCGTTGGAGAGGGTTGCTTGATCATGAATATGGTCGTTGATAATGTTTGGTGGAGTAACATAGTCGTTGGAGGGATCATTTGAGTGCTTATCATTTATTCCCAATAGATTGTATCGATACATTATGTTGTGTATCAATACATTGCCTTCCTTCGTACAAAATATGACCATTATAGCCCATTGTATTGATACATTTTAGAATATATCGATACATTTCAGGATGTATTAATATATGAACATTGATGTATTGATACATGAATTGTGATTGTTGCATTTCAAGGTTATTTAGCTATTGTCAAGTATTATGTTGATACAAGCACCTAGGCTATCAATACATTCATGTAAAATTCATCTTTAAGGAGTTTTTCAGGATTTTAAAACTTATAAAACTTATTCCAAAAATGTTTCATACAAAAGTATACATTAAAAATACACTTTTGAGTACTTAAGGGAGTTAAAACACATTCTAGTATTATTAAAGTGTTTTCAAATAATTTATAAAAAAAATACTAACTTGAAAATATATAAATATAAGCTAATTAAGCTTCAGTTTTAGTTACATCAAAACCGAGATTAATTCAAAGCTAATATAGCTAACAGTACTAAATTAATCAATTAGCATTTAGTGTTATATATGGTCCACAAAAATTATGTGGAGCCTACATTTATAAGTGATGGACTACTTACATAATTCTTAATTGAGATTAGATAATTATAGTATTGTGGTAAAGGGAATTGTAGGTAGAATGCTTGAGGTTGCAAATTAGAAAACTTATACATAAAATATTTTCATTTAATAAGTTCAAATAGATAGAGTTTAGAGGATAATTAAGAGTAAATTTAAAAATCAAACAATAAAATTACGTTCCACTTTTTGGTTTAAGAAAAATACAATACTTGCAACTATATTTGAAGAGTTTTTACTTGAAACATCATTCATTCCACACGGAACAAAAGTGAAATATTTTAATTAAAAACTGAAAACTAAAATTATGCTCCACGTTTTATTTTTTAATTTTTTTTTAAAAAATACGATTCTTGCTACTATATCTTAAGATGTTTTCAGTTGAAAATTATTCATTCAACGCCTCACAACTGAAATTTTTTAATTTTATACGCAAAATAGTACATAAAATATATATTAATCAATGTTTAGTGACATTAGTTAAGGTAGTATGCATAAAAAGTATAATATAATTAATGCATTATTTTTTAAAAAAATTAAATGAAGTAGTATATTAAGTATAAAAAATTTGTCAAAAATGATAAATAAATAATCTTTAAGCAAACTCATAATACATACTACTTCTTAAGATATATTAAAAAAATATTAGTTAGAAAAATAGACTGGTAAAGATCTCTTAGTTATTCTTATAATTTTTTTTTTAAAAAAATCTCACTGCCAACATGTAAAAAATGATTTTTTTAATCCAAAAACTGTAAATACTAATAATAATAATAACAAAAACAACAACTACTACTACTACTGCCTTGCACTATTGCGAGGGGCAAATTTGGCTCTTCCTTGCATAATCTGCCAGAAAAGAAGAAAAAATAATTTAAAGAAAATGTTAAAAGGAAAAAGAAAGAATTAAAGTGAATATAAATGAGATATATATGCTAACGACCTATGTATTTGGATAACAAAATCAAATTCAATTTGGACATTTCGAGCTTGAACAGCTTAAGTTATAGAGAGAGTCAAATTTGAGTATCTAAATATTTTGTTTGAGCGACTCGTGAATTTAATTAAGTTTTTTTATTTACTTTTAATGAAAACTGAAAAATCTTAATTTGAGCTTAACTTTTAGCTTGGATAAAAATAATTGAGCTTAAAGTTGATCACAAAAAATATATTTTACTAGGTTAACGAGCTTAATCAAATGAACTTAAATAACTCGATTTTTATCTCAAATTAAGCTCAAGCTAATAATAAAACTCAATCAAGATGGAATCAAACTTTAAGTCTTAAATTTTAAATTGAATTCAAACTTTTTACAACTTAAATTTATCTCAACTTGCTTACACTCTTAGGAAGAAATAGAAATCTTATTGACAATGTCAATTATAATGATATTAATAATTATTAGTAATACAATAGTTATGAGTATAAAAATTATTATTAAATTCAAATGATAATAAAAAAGAAAACAACAAATGGCGGGAAAAGAAAAATATTTTTATCGAGATCAATTAGAATCATAGCAATAGTAGTAAATTACTAAGGGTGATAAATTAAAATGATAATAAAAGGAAAAAGAAAGAAACAAAAGAAAAGGAGGAAACGATAATTGTACAACGTAAAAGATAAATAATACGAAAAAATATCAAATCAAAAGAGTATGTAACATACAAAAATGAGGATACGATTGACTAAGTGCGTTGCAGATAAAGTCGCCAATAGTGCACCGACAAATATATCGCTTTTACTTTGGTGTTGGCATAGATGTGCATTGATATCAATGTACTTAAACTTGTCGTTTTGAATTTGTTGAAAGTTTTGAATGCTTTAACTATAGAATATACATCAATTGCGTACAGTTACAAGTTTAAATGCAAATATTTATTTTAACTATTATAAAAATTTAATATTCAAAATTTCAAACCTTAAATAAATTAAATAAATATAAAATATTAAAATGTATAATAAATTAGTTTCAATAATCTAATTTAATTAACATAATATTATTTTTAGAAAATTATGAAAAAATAAAAATAATCATAAGAAATTTTATTAAAAATAAAAAATATTAAAATGTTAAAAGAAAAGTAAAAACAAAATCTTTTACCAATTAATACAATCTGTACCAAGTGATATAAGGGATGATCCAAAACTAGAACGATACTTAAATTTGATTTTATTGATTCAGAACTCAATTTAATATGTATCAACTGTTTCCATCCATACCAATAACACTGATTATACATCTTTAGTATGAACAATGAAATAAAACTCAATTCTTATCTTCAATGAATAATTAAATTATTACAAAATTATTAATAATATAAACGGATGAATCAAGTTTAAAACTTATTTGTTTGTTTTAATGTTATAGATATAATTATTCCTATCTATATATTTGTCCAAATAAATTATGGTAAATCGCAAAAGATACTATGTGGTTGCAGGTGAATTTAAATATATATATATATATATATCTTATTTAAATAATATAAAAACCAAAATTTTTAGTAAAAAAGATAATTATCCTATGTGGATAGTTTAATTTTTTTTGACACGTTGGCTGCTTTAAATAATTACCTTAAGTCATACATTTAATTATTTTAGATTTGATTTGATTTAAAAATTAAAATAATTCTCATGAATCGTTCATTTAATTAATTTAGATTTGATTTAATTTAAATTCTAAATATTTCATATAATAAATCAATTTAAATTAAAGCAAATCCAAATTTAAATAAATTAAAATGTATATAGTAATAAATAGATTTGCTTTCATTTAAATTTTAAAATAATTGCCATGAATCATGCATCTTATATAAATATGTAAAAACCAAAACTTTTTGCAAAAAAACCAATTATCCTATGAAGGATAACTTATTTTTTTGACACGTTAAAATAATCATCATAAATCGTGCATTTAATTATTTTAGATTTGATTTGGTTTAAATTTTAAAATAATTGTCATGAATCATACGTTTGATTAATTTAGATTTGATTTAATTTAAATTTTAAAGATTTCATATAATAAATCAATTTAAATAAAACCAAATCTAAATTTAAATCAATTAAAAATGTATGAGATAATAAATGGATTTGATTTAAATTTTAAAATAATTGTCATGAATCATACATTGGATTAATTTGGATTTGATTTGATTTAAATTCTAGGTATTTCATATAACAAATTATAGTTTTATTACCTTATATATATTTCTAATTGACTTATCTCTTACCTATGTAGTATGTATTTAACTATTATTTTTTTTGGTACATGTGTATTTAACTATTATAAATAAGCGTTTCTACAATCCTAAAAACCATGTTTGAGGATAATTCTTTTAATTAATTTTTGCATTTTGTTCTTTGTTTTAGTTTTTAAGTTCATTTTATTTATTTGTCCAAGCATAAAACGATTTGTTGTTTGCCTTTTCTCAAACATTTTGTATATTTTGTTTGCTTGTATAGAAGATGAGGAAACAATATTTTCTCTTTGGCTTTTTTCTTGAGTCCCAAGAATTGTTGGTGTCCTTTGGCAATGAATTTACTGGAGGTTGAGACTATAAATTTGACTTCCGTATTAAACAAAATTCGTGTGCAATCTACAATAGATCATGTATTATTAAAAGTTTTGTTAGAAAAAACTTCATTCAATTCATTAATCATTTTGTAATTGCTGTTTTGAGGAGTTATATGAATAAGTTTTCTGTTTATTTAAAGTGTTTAAGAATGGCTGACTCAAAATTTTGTTTGTTTGTTTTTCTAAGATTGATGGAGCAATAGACGAGTTGTATGTGTTATGTGACAAAACTTAGTGTAAAAAAAATTTATTTACAACCTAGTGAAAGCCAAAGGTTCCCATCATGAGAAAAAAAATATGTATATTTAGTTGAAACTAAAATAGAAGATTATGTGCTCTCCTGAGGGTGATAAACGATTTATTACAAAGCAGTAAATTATATTAATTAGTTATTTGTGAATATTCTATACTCTATTATATTATATTATATTATATTATATTATATGGTTAATGTTAGTTAACTTATAGGTTGACTTGAAAATTTTCTAATTTTATTTTAATGCAAGATTGAAAATTAGAGAATTGTAAGGGCAAGTTCCCTTTACCTTTGAATAAAAAATCTGTTAGTTTGAAAATTTGAGACTTTATGAAATTAAGTAATGTACCAAAAATTTATTATATAAATGAAGTACCCTGACTATGACAATAAGGTATTATAAAGAAAAAACAATGAAAATGAAATAAAGTGATGCAAGAAGTTTACGGGATGATATACAACATTGCAAAAATTTTAAATAAAGAAAATTGACAAGGCTAATTCATAGAAAACAAACATTCCTTTTATGTTAAAAGATTACTCATTTTTGTTTTTATGTTGAGGGATTACTCATTTTTGTTATGATTAAGCTTTCAAGGAAAAAAAAAAGATAAAAAAATAAAATGTTACCATGTAATTTATCGATGGTCCAACGAAAGTATATTTAAGCATGATGGAGATCCAATTGAAGTATAATTAAAATTTCATTTTCTTAATACAACATCATTTCATTTTTGGTTCTTATAATACTAACTTTTAATCAATTTAAAACTAAATTTAATTTATTTAAAAACTAATGTTTTGACCAAATTAATTAGATTTATTGTTTTAAATATCCAATTTATTTCCACATGAATTCAATTTGCCTTAAATAATAAAATGTAAATTAATTGTTCAATATCTTCTTTCTATTTTTTTATCCAAATTAATTTAATTGATTACATTTGACTTTATATTCAATGACAATATCCATTAATGTCGTTGATTTAGTAAGATTTTTTATTATTAATTTACATAAATACATATAATATTGTATCTTTTCCAATTTAGTTTACTAAATGTACTGTCATTTATTAAAAGAGATAAAAAAAGGCTATTTAAAAAGGATAAAATCCTTCTATTTACGCACATCATAGTCAATTCTATCGTTTTCAATCTTTCTTTGAGGAACAATTTGGTTGATTAAGTAATTATTTTATGACTAAATAGAATACAATTAAAAAGTGTGTTTGGTAAGGTGAAAAAATGAAAGATGGATGGGAGAAGGTGGAAAAGTGAAAAGAAAATTAATTTTATGTGTGCTTAATATGAAAAAAAAAAGTGAGAGAAAAGAAAATAGAAAGGATTATCATTTTTTACGCCTATTAACAAAAACAAGTAACACCAAATTGGAAAGAAAGGATAAAAGAAAATAAAAGTGATATGAGTCAAGTGTGTATATTTACGAAATTAGTCATCATTTTTTAAATTCACTTTCTCACTCTGAGAAAGGCTGAGAGTTGGTTAAATTCACTTCACACTGACTCTATCACTATATGGGATGACTTGGCTTGGAAATTTCTAGGTAAATATTTTCCTCTAATTAAGACAACAAAGATGAGAAATGACATTACTTTTTTTATGCAATATGATTCAAAGTCACTTTCTGAAACTTAGGAGAGATTTAAGGTTTTATTTCAAAGATGTCTTTATCAAGGTCTTTCTAAATGGCTTTAGGTACAAACTTTTTATAATGGAATGATGGGTCAAAGGAGAACTATTATTGATGCTGCAGTAGGTGGAACGTTCATGGGGAAGTCGCCTGATAAGGCTTATGAGTTACTTAAAGAGATAGCTTCAATAATTAGCATGTTAGTGTAAGCCCTGTAAGCCAATCATTTTTATGGTTTGTAAGGCATTAGCATTTAGTGATTTCATGTAATCAAACATTATACTTATTATAAAGGTATTTCTTTATTCATAAGGTGTAATTGTATAATTGTTATAAACAACTTATGTAGATAAAGCCCATGAAACACATTGGCCTTGCAAGGGAATTGTAAAGAGTTAAAATTATGAGATCTCTAAGCAACAAAGCTATGTTTCTAAAAACTTCCTGGTCATTATAGTTATCAAGATAGAGCAGTGACAATGCAAAAAAATTGGCATATGTAAGCCTCTATGTATTTGATGCATATAACTGATCTCATGAGTTTAAGTATAAAGATACTTAGGGACATCATATGGGTGCTTGTTATGGTAACAAGTTCACTAAACATGACCGTTATGAGAGTTCTATTTAGAATTTCACTCAAGTGTCTATAGAAATACTTTCATGTGTCAGTACTATAATGATCTTTAGACTGTGACCTCAGGTCATCTAATATGAGGAGTGTCATAGTTTGATTCCATCACAAATAGGTCCATAATAAATGGATGCTTATGCTAAGGTGGTTCTAGGTATGGCATGAATCATATCATAGGTGAATAAGTGGTCTAGAAAGGATTCATCACCCCAAGTAATATAAGGGGACTTATCTCATATGTACCTAGCCCGTGTTAACTCAAAGTCCTTGGCCAAGGTAATATTGATTATTAGGTTAACACATAAAGGTTGCATACTAATATGGAATAAGCTAAGAGTAGACATTGAATCATGGTCTTGCTAACTTCGAGATATATGATGAAAGGATATTTATTATATTGAGATACTAAACACTAAAGAACTTATCAAAACCATATTGACACTCTTGCATTTTGGATAGTCATGATGCATTGTTGGATGTCAATCTTAGTTCTATAAACATAAAATATTCTTAGTTGGGCTATTTTATATGTATTGCCAATATGATAGGGGTCTAATGGGATACACATATAAAGATGATTAATAGAAATTACGTTAAGACTAGGTTTATATGTCTAATACAAGTAATAGTTACTTAAGCCTAATTTGAATTAGTGCATATAGGCTAAGGGCAAAATTATAATTTTTGAAAAATTAAAATTTTTAAACTCTAGGCTATATAAACTTATGTTGTCATCCTCATAGCTAATGAGAGGCTTTAGAAATTGGCCAAGAAAACTCTTAAAACCTAGTTTGTGATTTTTCTCTAAAATTTTAAGGGGGTTGGAGCAGTCTTAGTTGCCAAAAAGAGAAAATTGGTATTTTTTTTATTTATTTGATTATTGAATTAAGATCTTCTTGTGCTAAGGGAAGATTTATTGAAACCTAAGCTGCTAGCACAACTCCCAGTAACAAAGCCTTTTCTTTGTTGAAGGTTTCTGAGTCACCTGTGTGGATAACTGTTAGAGGTTGGATGCTTGGACAGCTTTGATTTAGACAATCGAGCTAGGTTTTCTAGTAATTATGTCATGAAATCATTGAAAGACTTCTCAAGATTAAGGTATGTTTGATTCTTGAATAGTTCCTTAGGTTTCTTGGTTTAAAAAATTAATCAAGATCTTGCAATTGATCCTATTGAGGAAGTCTCGGATTACTTTCTTTGATTTATTTCTGCTGCCATATTTAGTGTGTTATTTATAAAATGTTAGTAATCTGATTGCTTGCTGCCCTAAGACATCTTACATATCAATGGTCCGTTGAATGAAGTTTGCTAATGAAAGTTACAGGTATTCATGATACCGATGTCATTACTTCAATAAATGCACAAATAACAACATTCTCAAAGAAACTTGATTTTATGAGGGTACATTTAATTCAGAGTCCTTTTGGTGATTTGTGAACTATTTGGAGATGGACATTCAAGTGATCATTGCCCATCAAATGTTGGGTTAATTATATAGGGAATTATAATAGACAGCAAAATGGACTTTATTACAACAACTAAAATCTAGGTTGGCAAAGTCAACCAATTTTTTCATAGAGAAATAATCAAGGGCCTCTTTCTATAAGTAAACAAGCATTCCTTCCTCGATTTCCTCACTAAGCTCAAGCTCCTACTTAAGAAAAGAAGTCATCATTGGCAAAGGTTTTATTACAATTTATAAAAAAATTGATGCTCTTATTCAATATCAAACAAAATCTTTTAGACAAACTCAAGCTCTGGTTTAAGATCAAATAGAGTCCCTTAAGAGAACTAAAGTTATTATTTAGAACCAAGTAGCATCTCTAAGGAATCTTGAGATATAAGTGGGCCAACGTGCTAATGCCACTAACAATCGTCTCATAGGTATTCTTCTAAGTGATACCAAGGCTAACTTCAGAAGGGACAGGAAAGAGCATTGTAATGTAATCACACTTTAGAGAGGAAAAATGGTTAAAGGATGTAGCAAAAAGCAAGATGAATCAACCAAACCGATTAACGAAGAAGACATGGGAAAGAAGCAAAAAGAGAAAGCAAGAAAAGCCATTTTCAAGCTACCCATCACCCTTTCCTAAGTACCTTTAAAAACAAAAGTTTGATAATAAATCCTAGAAGTTTCTTGAGGTATTTATAGCTTTTGCTAAAGCTTTAAAGCAAATGCCAAAATATATCAAGTTTATGGAAGAAATCTTATAAAAAATGGAAATTAGGTTAGTTCAAGATAGTTGCACTTATTAAAGAGTGTAGTGCCATCCTTCAACAAAAATTGCCACAAAAGCTTAAGGATTTAGGAAGCTTGACCATTCCTAGCACTATAGGTAACACATTCTTTAATAAAGCTTTATGTGATTTAAAAGGTAGTATACATTTAATTCTTCTTTTTATCTATCGAAAGCTTGGTTTAGGGAGGTAAAACCCACTTTAGCTATATTACAATTAACCAGTAGATCTCTCACTTATCTAATAAGCATTATGGAGGATATGCTTATGAAAGTTGATAAATTTATTTTTCTCGCTTACTTCATTATACTTAACATGAAGGAAGATAGTGAAATTGCAATCATGTTTAGGATATCATTCCTAGCTACTAGTAGAACTCTTATTTATGTCCAAAAAGAAAACTTACCATGAGAGTTTAAGACCAAAAGGCAACCTTTAAAGTTTCTAAAGCTATTGATGATCCTAATGAATTTGAAGAATATTGGTAGTTCATGTTATGGAAGATTAGCCCAGACATTCAATAAATGTCTCAAAGTTTTTGAAGAGAGGGTCGGACAAGAAAAGCATAAAGGGCAACTTTAAGCCAATTAACATAGCTAATGATAGTGTGATGAAAAAGCTTAAAGCAAAAGGATAATGACCAATGCAGTGTTAGGGAAGCGAATTTGGTAACAAAAGATAATTAATCAGTTTAGCCAACCCAGAATAACAATAGAGATAGTCAAACTAAAAACTATAAATCAAGCATTTCTTAGGAAGCAACTAAAGTTTTCATGTTTTTACTCTTTAAACTAAAAACTATAAATCAAGCATTTCTTGGGAAGCAACTTAAGTTTCATGTTCTTACTTTTTTTATTTTGTATTTGATTAGGATTATTTTTAATTTTTATTAGTGATATTTGTTTTTTTTTGCATAGTCTTAAAAAATAGTTTAGGGTGGTGTAGTGCCAAAGCCAGAAAAAGTATTTTGGGGCATTGCAGTGCCTAGTAGAGGCACCATGGTGCCCTATTTAAGTTAAGGCTCGAAGCTGCAATGTTGAGCCACCCCTTTTTCCTTTTTTAACAAGTTTTCTTAGTCTTTTTCTTTTCTTTTCTTTCTTTTCGAACCTCTATTTGAGTTTTTAGTTTTTAATTTTTTATTTAATTTTTTACCTTAAAATTTTATATTAAAGTAAGTTTTTAGGGTTATTTCTAATAAGTTGTTTATTTTGTGTTCTTTTATAGCCTCTCACCAACTTTGGTAGACAAAATGAGGTTGAAGAGGTTAATTAAAGATTTTTTTAAGATCTCTTCATCGAAAAGGGAAGTTTCTTATTCTTTCTCTTTTTATTATAAACATTGAGGACAATGTTTATTTTAAGTTTGGGGGTATGGTTCTTATTTTGCTAGTGTTGAATTACTCTACATTCATTTGTTTTTGCATTATTTTTTTATTTTTCTTTTTGCTTTGCATAATTTTTTAGTCTAGTATGTTTAAGTGTTTAAGTCATCTTATATTTAAGATGTTTTGTGCATATTATGATGAAATCCTTATCTGATGATAAGAATTTAATTACTGATTTATCTAAATTCTTGGGAAAACATAAGAATGATTGGAGTTTGTGATTAGATTTTTTTGTTTTCTTATTGTTAAGATGTGATTTTCAATATTTGAGCACCTGATCTCTTGCATCAATTTATATTGCATATTTGAAGACTGTTTATGTTGATCTGAATTGAAATTATATCTAGAAGCCTAGAATTTATTTGATTCTTTCTTAAGGTGAAATCCTAAATTACGCTAAGTTAAATAGATGATTTAAGCCATCTTTGGATCATTTAAGCCCTTCTAAGCCTACCTATATACATCCTTCCTTATTTTACCCCCGTTGGGCCTAATTTATATATATATAT
>JBBYHO010245971.1:0-17734 GCA_038382025.1 Adansonia gregorii | reverse complement strand
ATTTAAGCCCTTCTAAGCCTACCTATATACATCCTTCCTTATTTTACCCCCGTTGGGCCTAATTTATATATATATATCATTTTCTTTTAATTGCCATATATTATTTAGCTAGCCTAATAAGAAAACCATGATCAACTTGTTACATAGGCATCTGCATGAAATTGTTTATGGGAATATTTATGAGCCATGTTCAAATTGGTTTGGATTAGTCATGTTATAAAATGAAATCAAAAGAAATAAAAATATGTGAAATGAATAAAGTGGCATGAAAAAGAAAGTGTCATGAAAATAGGTATTTGCTTCAAAGCATTGTGAATGGCTCAGCAAAAGATGTGAAACAATGAAAAGGGTTTATGGGTGAATTATAACTAAATCTATCCTTTATCCTACCTTGACCTTAGGTTACATTACAAGCTTGATAAAGTCCTATATGATCTTCGATAAAATGTTAGTCTATATTAGTTGAGAGAGATGAAAAGCAAACATATGAAAATCTAGTATTAATTTGTAATTTGTATTGGCTTAAACTTATTTGGATTGCATAAAATGATTGGTAAAGAGATCATTCACATAGACCAAAAATCCATTCAAAGCATGAGATTTATAATTGAATTGAAGCATGAACTTAAGTTATGTTTATATCTACTTTGAATAAGGGTTTTGGGATGATTTTTTAGGAAAATTAAAGTAATCATCGTGTGAGTACATTAATCTCAATATGTGTTTTGTTTCATTTGAGTTCATTTCATTTGGATTTCGTGTCTTTATTTTGTTTTGTTTGCTCAAGGACTAGCAAACTATTAAGTTTGAGGGTATGATAACTCTATAAAATAGAGTTATTTAATCTCATTATGTGCATTGAAATAGCTGTGTCTTATAGATTTTTGTTTAGATTTTTATTTGTTTTTAGTGGTTTTTAAATTATTTTTATTTACTTTCCTTATATTTGATTTATATAATTATTTAACTATTTTGTGTTTTTTAGAGGTCAAAACCCGAAAAAGTTTCTAAAGTGCAATACTTAATCAAGAAGCAAAGTGGATTCAATTTTATAACTTCCAAAAATAACTTGTTCAAGCTACTTGCATTCTAAGTTTCTTTCCCAGGTCTTGGCTATATATAGAACTTTTAGAATGCAAATTAAAGATGCTAGAGATACTTTCTAGCTTTATTTTTATCTAGTTTTTTTGAAGAGGAGAGCAACCATCAATACCCTACAATTGGAGAATAAATTAAAGAAACTTGGAGACTAAGACCTAATTACTCTTAATTTTTTTCTTTAATATTTTTATCTTTATTGTAATGTTTATGATGGTGAAACTTCAGTGTTTTATATTTTATTTAATTAGCATGAACTAAATTTATGTTTTAGGGTTAGAATTGAACTTAACATATAGTGTGGATTAGTTGAAATGCTTTTTTTAAATTAATAATATTTAAGTTTTTTATTCAATCTTCTTCTTAATGCTTCAATTGGCCATCAATTAGATTAATTTGGTAGCCCTAATGACCAAGAAAAAGGAATTTTATGTGTAGACCTGGATTGAATGATATATGTTTTATATTCATATATTAGGATAAATCGATCTGAATGTTAGATAAAAATATATGAGTATGTCATATGAAACTAAATTAGAGTCTACGCTTAATGAGTTTCTTTTAATTCAATTTGCATAGGAAAATAGTAAATTAATTAAAAAAGATATTTTTGTAAGACCACTTGAAAATACTTATAAATAAATTAGAATTCTAGATTAACAACTCTTGTCAATAATTAAGTAAAGAGGGTAAAACATATTCAAATAAAGAATTGATGGAAATTGTAATCCTAGGCTTTTCTCATTAAATGAAGTAAACTCTATTTATTTTATTCGTTGTGCTAATGTAGTTAATTTTAGTTTAATTAAAATTTTATTGTACAAAATTTTAATTGTTGTTTGGACTTAATCTTATTTAATTTTACTAGTTAGTAAATTTAGTACAATTCTTCGTGGGAACGATACTCTACTCTTCACTATATTGTTTGTTAATAATACATGCGCTTGCATGGTTATTCGACAACATCTCTTCGAGCTTATTATGATTGGTAGCGCTAAATAATGTAGTATTACGAACTAGGGCAATGATGTGCTCTCTCAGATGAACACAAAACTAAAGTCAGAGATAGAAGATGAGCAGAGGAAAATAGTGAATTTTTGGTGTGTTTTCCTTCTCCGATTTGCTCACGAATTTATAGGTGTTAAATGAATCTTGATTGGTTTAAAGGATCAAATTTGTTATGAATAAATTTAAAATTTAAATTGTGAAATCTAAAACAACCGGATAAAAGATTTGAAATGGTTTCAAATTTAAAATTTAATCTTTAAAAATTGAATAGGATTTTGAAAATCATACTAGAATAGTTTATCTAACTAATAATTTCCATTGGATCAGACTTAATTATTGATGGATTGGGCAACAAGAAAATAAGGCCTAGTCCACTTAACTTTTAAGCCCAATTCCAACCCTAGGTCTAGGCCCAGCTCGGTTTAGCAGCGGCAACACTTGCGTATATGTGGTCCAACCTCATGTGGACCTTAAACACCTTCAAGCCAAAAGCTTGGGTGCCCCTTTAGGCCCAACCTTATATTGGAACTTGGCTAATATATACCACAAAGTTAGGCAATTAGGCTATCACTATAGGATTACCCACCATTTAACACATCCAACCAAACATTTTTCTTTTTCAAGTGGGCATTTTGAAAATAATTTCTTACTCATCATAGATATCAATTTTACAATATATTTATTCACCTATATCTATGTATGACAACTTAAGTATTGGTATACGTATTTTAAGATATTTATACATAACAAATTGGCCTATCGATATCTAATATAAAAGAACCAAACAACCTCATGATGTGAAGAAATAAATTTTGATCAAGTTCTAACTGAGACATACAAAGGGGATTTTTTTTAGCATCTTCAACAATCCTTTAAATTAGGCACTTATCTCATTGGAAGATGGAAAAAAATGAAATTTATAGGTCAGATAAGAAAGATTAAAAGAATAAACCTATATTGCTTTGATTAGTTATTTTTCTTGAAGTATAAGTGTCTAATATTTTATCTGAAAAATATTTGAAAATAGGTATTTAGATATGACCCTCTAAGAACCCTTCAAATACATGAACAAATTTAGAAAAAAATTAATCTTACCCATGTCAGATACACAACTGTATCCAACACTCACACCTAAGTTTGAGTAACATAGGAATAAACTGCATTAGTAAAAGGCTAGCAAATAGCATTTCATGGCATAAGAGATGAACTATAGTTGTTTCCATCTACCCATGATATACATTATTCCATATGATTGGTCTACTTTTGAGTACAAACAAATAACTAAATAATTACACTTTTAAATTGCTAATATAATTAGAACATGAAATTCCTGGGAGAATGTAATATTATTTTATATATTACCTCAAAGTATAAGTGCATATATGTTACCATTAGTTGCCCTTTTGATTTCCAAAAAATAAGCTTAAGCCAAGCTTAATGTAATTTTTTGCTTAAATAAAGACTTAGCAAGCTTGGATTTTATTTGTTTTGTCTTTGTGGCTCTACCTTCCAAGACAAAACTTGTAATATTAGCATTTTATAGCTTATATTCATGTTTCAATCACTAAGCTACATAATGATTTTCTTTTTCAACATCTCCAACAAACACATAGTTATAAAATGTGACTATTATGCAACTTAATAGTCATGATGTAATGGAAATTAGAATTTCATATTGCATTTTATTTGTCACATATATAATGCTTACAAAATTATCAAATTCTTTGAAACACTTTTATGTTCATGTTTGTGACAACCGTGACACGTTACATAATATCCGTGGCACCTACAACTTTGACATCATAACCACACCCATGACCATGATTTGAACAGTCTATTGGGATTTAAACCTTATAAAAGCAATCATATATGAATATCAATTTCAGGATTTTAGTTTATATACTAAAGCAAAGTGAGAACCAAATAGAATTTTCTTTACATTCTTACCCCAAAAGGCTTAACTCACCATTATTACATGAAGGCTAAGATTTTTCTCTTCCATCGAATTAGATAAAATTAATGTGGACAAGTAAAAACATCATATATGTCACTAACGTTATATAAGAAATGAACAAGAAATCAAGCATACCCTCAAAATATTCTATATTTTAACAAAAAAAACAAAGACAAAAAACAAAAACAAAAGCCATAGGTTTTACATTTTTCAAATGCCTTTTCCTTATCCAGCTTATTAACCATAAAAATATCCTAAAAAACTAAAAGATTCAAGGTCCCCATCTTTGAAGCAAATTCAATCCTACAAAATAATTTAAGATTGTCAAAGAAAATAACAAACAATAAAAACATGAAAAAACCAAACAAAAGATTTGCATTACTTTTCCTTCTAAACTTATTTAAAAAGTAAAAAACCTTTTAGCAAGCAACATATTTTCTTCATAAAAAGGACAAAAGAAGAGTAAGTGAACATCTTTTTCATTTATTCTTCTTACACAAGTGAAAACCCATGCAAATTTACATATATAATTATGAATATATGTATGAAAAGCATAGCAAACTTTACCATTTTGTTTTATTTTCCATAAATAGAGCCAAAAATGGGTTCAAGAGAAAATAGCTTCTGCAAACGGTTTTCTTTATGCCTTTATGGTTTTTGTACTTCAAATTTAAACTTAAATTACTTTGTTTTTTATTTTGTTTTTCTCCCTAAATAAACACTAAAGAGGTTTAGGCTTTATTTATTTTATGAAAATTGGTATTCAAAAAAATACTTAATCAAAATTATTGGTTTCAAAATTTTAAGACATCGAGAAACTGGTCTTAATTTTTTTAACTAATAAGTTATTTTCATTGGCTAATTAATTTTATGCTAAATAAATTTAAAAAATAATTTATATTTGGTGCACTAACAATGTATAACTAGAAGATGTTTTCTCGTTAAAAATAGAGTTACATTTATTTATTTTTGAAATCTTTTAAGGTGTACTTGGTATGAGTGGAAAATGTAGAAATTGGATAGAAAGACTAGAAAAGTAGGAAAAAATAAATTTTTGGTGTGCATAATTAGTGCGATGAAAATGTAGAAGGATGGATAGAGAGAGTGGAAAAATGGAAAGAAAATGAATTTTGGATATGCATGCTTGGTAGGATTGTAAAGTGGAAGGATGGATAAAAGAGAGTGGAGAGTGAAAAAAGGAGAAGAAAATGAATTTTGTAGGAAAGAAAAGTAAGAGAAAAGAAAAAAAAAAAAAAAAGAAAGATTCTTACTTTCTACACCTATTAATAAAACCAAATTACTTTAAATGGAAAAGAAAAGATAAAAAAAATGAATGTGGTGTGAGTCAAGTGTGCATATCACAAGATTGGTTATCATTTTTTAAATTATTTTTGGTCTCAACTTTTACTTGTACATTAGTAAAACAATTACTTTTCATTTTTTTCCACTTAATTTTCAATCATACCAAGTAATGGGTGGAACAAGAAAGGTTATTTTTTAATTTTTATTTTTCTATCTTTCCTACCAGGCATATTAATGGGAAAAAAATATTTTCTATCTTTCTATTTTTCTCTTCTAATTTTTTTCCATCCCAGCAAGCAAACCTTTAATGAGGTAGCATCATCTAGTATGTTATCAGTGTATCAAATGTAAATCTTTTTCAAAAATACAAAAATCAATTTTGCTAAATCAATTTCAATGAAACAAATAAATCTTAGTTTGGTTGGTGGAATGACTTTCTATGCGATATATCCTTCAACCTTTATTGCTCATGAAGAAGGAATAACCATTTCCTTCTCCCCCATGGTAATAGATAGACTTAGCAAGTTTGGATATGACATGATTATACAAGATGAAAAATAATAAAAACTTGACAAAAATACAACACAAAAAATAATACGAATATGACATAAAGACATGAATGTGTTAATTTATATAGAACGAATTATTAATGTGTCAGAATTTATATATATATATGTATTACACCTTAGGCACGATTATGAAAAATATAACATGAACATAACACAAACAATTGGATTTCCAAGTCTAGCCATTCTTTAGGATAATGAAAAAAAGTATTGTTTACATGATCATTTTACCCTTAATATTTTTTTTTAATTTTAATCTTGTCTTATTATTATTTTTGTCTCATTTTTTCTACATAAAAGCTTCTTCAACAAAGCAAAGCTTTTAGCTATTGGAGTGCTGACCAAGTGACAACAGCAAAAGCTAGTAGCTAGTAGCATTGATTTGAGCATCAACAACCAAAATTTTAGATGGCAATGCTGATCTGGCACCAACAATAAGTATTAGTTAGCACCTATCTAACATAGAAAAATTTAAATGGAGAAATGATGGACAATGTAAAGAGATGTTTGAACTAAGGACTTTAGCTTGTAACTTTGTTATGTGATTTATATACCTTTACATTATTTCATCAGTTCAATTTTCATGTTCAGATATGTTTAGGTTATTTTGTTACATAAGTTCAATTTTCATGTTTGAAATAAAAGATGATCAATGTTAGATATTGGACTTAGGTTCTATTAAGTAATTAGTTTAGATTCTCATAGAATTCTACTGGTTGGAGTTACTTGATAGTTAATTTTATTTAATTAGTAAATATTTTTAATAAGAAAAAAATTTTAGTGAATAAGAATTCTTATTGATTAAGTAATAGACTCTCTGTCTTTCTATATATATAGTGGATATTAGCATTTAGAAATATGAAAGAGATGTAAGGAAGAATTTGTAAAACTCCTGATTAATAGGATTGAGGGTATTCCATATGTTTAAACCCTAGAGAGCATGATGCTTAGGCTTAGTGTTTATTTATAGGGTTGAATATAAAGGATGCTAAAAGGATTGTTTCTCGGTTAAGTCTAGCTTTATGCATATATCTAATGTCAAAAATCGATAAAACAACATAAAATAAGCAGCAAAAGACGTAAACATAGAAACAATTAGACTTTCTTGCAAATCTTTAGGGAAGAACTTACATGTAGTAAATTATAATAGAACTTTATCAGATCAAATTATACATCTGATGAAGGATTACTCAACTCTCGGATCTAGTAATTTGGAGTAATTTGAAGTCCATAGGATGTTTGTAGATCTACAGTTGGGCTCTTTGAGAAGATTCTTGAGATCACGAGTAGCAAACGTGCCCTACCTTTAACAGTGATCCACGCAGATGTTTGATGGAGCCTTCATAATGTTTTAGTGGTTCTCCAATGCTAACTAAAAGGCTTATTAAGCCTTAACAAAAAGATAGAATGCAACCATTTTCTTTTTCACATAGCCAAAATAATTAAAATAAGTTATAGAGGTAATAATGGCAGTGTTTAGCCTCATGTAAGTGGTAGCTACACTTTCTAATACTAGAAGAGCTATTGTTCTCACTCAGAATTAGATCAAGAATGTTTTTAGATCTTCAAAGATGAAAGTGGCATGAAGAAAGCATAGGAAGCTTAGGTGTTACACCTAGGCTATGTAGTGATCTTAGGATTTTTATGCCTAGGGTTTTTTAATAGCCATACTTAGCTAAAAAGCCCTAATAATGTATTTATATACATTTAAGACTAGGTTCAGCTTGACTAATGGGTCAACCATGCTCATTTACGAAAAAACTGGTGGGTGGTGCCACTTTAAGGGGTTTCTTGAAGCCTAATTAAAGTATTTTTTAAACTAGTTTATCTAAAATTGGGCCTAGTTATTAACTAATTAATATCTTGGCCTAATTTCACACCAATGTAGCCCATACTTTTGCTCCTAGCTTTATATCAAGTCCTAATGTGTTTAGTTTAAGGCTAAACCCTATTAACATGCAAGAAAATTTAATTCTCAGTTAAATTTGCTAGCCTAACTAAAACAATTTTACTTCATGTAAATGCACTAAATAATTTTTAATTATCAAATAATTATTTAATTTACTTTAAAATTTTTTTTGGCCCAAAAATTAAAACATCTCTATTACCTTGCCTATAGCTAAACATTATCTCAATAAGACTTTTTTTTATCTTTATAGCCACATTAAGACATTTCTAATTAGATTTCATAAATCTGATTTATGTTTTAAATAATTCTGAATTGAACTAAGTCAATTAAATCATTCTTATTATATCTTTTATTTAATTAAGTCTTAATTAAATCCTGCATTTAATCTACAAATTCGTATTATTGAATGTGATCCACTAGGTTCCCAACATGTTGGCAATTAACATAATTAATTTTATTAACTATGTTCATAGATCAAAAGCAGAATCTAGCAACCCATTATGACCACCCAATGTTGAAGAGTCAATGTGACCTCATTGAAACCTTTCAGTAACCAACCTATTAGTGTAATATAGTTTTTTCACCAAATATCCTAGAATGAGCAAAAGCATTATGTAGTGTTTACTCATGCTGCAATCCATTTTAGCTCGTTCAACTCATGGTTAAGGATAATTGCGGACACCTTATTTTGTCAGCGTAACATTCAAGGAATTATAGGTCATTGTTTCGGATGCTTTTAGGATTATTCAAATGAGAATAGATCTGTTACCTATCATTCCTAATTTAGGTGAAAGGTTTAAAGAGTCAAAGGTGCTTAAATTTTACATTTTTGCATGAATGTATCAATACAAAGACTTAATATATCAATACAGGGTCACTATGTCACCAAAATTCAAAATTTCCCAAGTTATATCGATATAAATAAGGGTTCTATTAATACAATTACTTAATGTATCGATGCATGGCTAGTAGCCAAAATTTAATATTTTGGACAAAATGTATCAATACATAAGTGATTGGATAGATATATCCTGAAAATGTATCGATACAATCTTTATTGTATCCATACATTCTAGTTTTTTTTTTTTTTGCTTAGGTGTATCGATACAAAATGCAATGTTTCGATATATCTAGGCAAAATTGCCTAATTCATGGCATTTTTTAGCCTTTGCACCATTGATTAAAAATCCAATTTAGCCATATTTTTGCCACCAAAAATCAACCAAATTCATACCAAGCCTTATTATTAAACTTAAAATAGACTTGATTGATTTTTGAGGTCCAAAACAAGTAGGAAATAAGACTTTTTTTCCATGAAATACATAGCTTTTAGACCAAGATTGGACTTTCCCCATTTATAGTTTGCATGAAGTAGTCTACTCCACCACCTTGGTTGCCAGAACCAATGAGAATAAAGATAACTGAGCAGAATAACTAGAGCTATCCTTATGATATAATGGCAAAACTCAAAATGTCCTTAATTTGGCTCTTCAACAGTGGTTGAACATTTGTTATGAAAGAGCTAACTTTGGTTCAGCAAATGAACACTTCTAGTAGAATTAAAACATTATACAGCCTCCAAAAACACTTTGCCCATAGCCTAAACACTATTCTAGTACCTCTCTTTCACCTTTCCTTAAAACCTTTCCAAAACCTTCTATTTTTTTCATTGCTACATTCAAAACTCCCTCATAGAGACCATAACCAAAAAGCCTATTCTTTTTATTCCTTTCTTGCTAATCCATAGCAAAGAGAAGGAAGAAAGTAAGTTCAAAGTTGCTCATTTTGGCTGCTCAAAGGAAAAGCCTAAGAGTTAGAGCTTCTTAGTATAACTTCTATCTCTTTCGCATATCATTTTCTGTTTCTCATCCTCTCAATCATTTAGTAAGCCATCCATGTTATCATAAACCCGTTAAGACTTTCATGCATTATTATGGCTTTGGTTGTGGTAGTTTTAAGACTTTGATGATCTTTTTGGTGCTTTAATATCGCTTGAATGAGTATAGATGCCATGCTACTTTTTTGCAATGATAACAACCCCGTCCATGCATTCTTGTTATGTTTTATTCACTTTCATGTGCTCATTTTATGCTTGAATGCTTATCCTAACATGTTTTAAGCTTATTCATGCATTTCCTTGCATTTTAACATGTTTTATGGGGTAAAAATGCCCTTTTAAATATTCCAACAAATCATTTTTTTGCTTAAACATGTTCATATCACTTTTCATGGCATGATTCTTGATGTCATTCATGAAGCTAACGTTTCTATGCATGTTATTCGTCATTTCCTTGCATTCATGTCATCTTGTCCTTGTCAAAATGCCATCTTTCTTTGTTAAAATGTGCTATCTATTTTCATCTTCATGTATGTCACATTTAGTTTGTAGCATGAGTTTTAAGATGTTTGCTTGTTTGCTTTTTTGTTGCAAAAATCTGATTTTTAAAACCCCCAAGTCTATGTTACTTCTAATAAATGAAAATTAACATGGATTTTATGTTTTCACAAAGGTCCTCAAATCTTGGGGATAAATCAAGCTTCCCATATATAGGGTTCACGGTTAAATGTTGTTAAATATTTTGGCTTTCAAAATAATGTAGCCTTTTACTTGTTTAAAAATATGTATGGTTTGATTTTAAGTCTAATACCCTTGCTAGTGACTTTAGTTAATAGGTTGTTCCATCGTCCCAATTTACTTTGGGATTGCATGAATAAGCTCATTAAGCCGTTGTCATTAACCCTCTTTGTTAGAAACATTCGGATGTCCATAACACAAGCCTAGTCCTAGAAACCTAAAAAACCAAAAAAATCCCTATTTTGCCCTGGTAAGATTGTAGTCGTAAATTGAAAAATAATTGTTGAGACCTAAAACATTTTATTTGAAGTTCATGATATTTTTCCTTGAAAGGGCATCAAATTAACTTTTCGGAGGTGTCTTGTTTGCCCTTGGATCAATCTAGATAAGGGAGTTATGATTTTTCGAGCCTTTGCTATTTGAAACCCTTAAAATCAGCGCTGTACATTCTATTTTGATGAATTTAGCCTGCCAGATTATTTTCCTAAGCTTTTAAAATATTTTTTAAAAAAAAAGTTCATGAAATTCCCTTTTTGAAAAGGTATCATTTGTAATTTAATGATTTCATATAAGTTGGGAATGATTTTTCAAAGTTTACTACACTTTTTCCCTTACATATGCTATTAGAATTGCATTAAACATAACTTCAAAAATTATCCCCACCAGAAAAGTGATTTTTCAAGATTTTTGGTATATCTTTACATTAACCTTTATCAAGTTACCTTTTTAATAGTACATTTGACCCCTAGAACCTCTGGATTCACCCAGAATAAAATCAAAAAGAGGGACAGTGTGATGCCGTCCCCTATTTTTGGACTTAGAAAAATTAGACTAATTTTCCTTAACTGCTTTTTCGAGGCATGCAAGGCCTCAAAATGCATCCAATTAATTCCCCATGAAGTCGAGCATCAAAATAAGTCCCACAAGACTTGGATAAGGCAAAAAAAAATTAATTTTATCTTTAATTTGAATTACTGATTTTAATTTTAAAATATCTATCTTCATTAAAAAATATATTTCTTTTTTTTGAAAAGAAATCTTAAAATTTTAGCTTTAGGAATACTTTAAACTTATTTTTTAAGGAGATAATCCAACCTATTTTTTCCAAACTCTATCACTAAGTTTTTCATTTTTAGGGATAATCTAACCCTAATTCTTCAAGGAGATATTCCAAACTCGCTTTTCAAACTTTAAAATATAAATATTCTCTCTCTCAAGCATCTTCAAACCTTTTATCAAAGTTTTACTCCTACCTCAAGCGACTATCAAGTCCAAAAGCACCTTAAAATTGTCATTCTAGTAATAATCTAAGATAATTATGAGATACTTCTGACCATCCCTCCTTTTTATGCTTTTGTGTATTTATTTTTATGTATGATTATTATATTCATTTTTGTCTTACTAACATGTTTCCCTTCATAGTGTCCATTTTGCATTCATATTTTCAAATTTTTTGTTGAAAATTTAAGGTAATGTTTCCTGTCAACATCTCTCCAGTGCTTGACACAGAATATTTAATTTTCAAAATTAAATCCAAAAATCATTTTCATAAAAAATCCTTATGTTTCCCACATTTTCATGGTGCATATGTGATTTATTTTTTTGTAAAATCCAGGTTTACAATTTTCATATAATGCATTCAAAGGAGATTATATCAAAATAATGACAAGCCAAAATTGAACAAACTAAAACCAATGTAAGACATGGCTAGTAGATGCTGATTTTGGGCATTGTGGGGGTGTTAATCCTTCTTGGTGATTAAACCAACTCTCAAACCCAACCAGTGAATCTCTAGATGATGTAAACCTTGAGATTGATGTTTCTAGTTTAATGGCTTGCAATATTATTTTCAATAGGCATCGTTCATGCCTGGCCCAAAATGATTGATGGCAACATTAAGTTTTCAGCCACTCCATGGTGGCCACCCAAGACTGATTAGATGAGCAATTCCCCTTGTGGTCTTTTTTTTATTATCATTTCAGCATGCCTAATTCAAATCCCAATCAAAGGATTACCCAAATGCAATTACTAACATTCCTTTTAAGTTGTGCCCATCACTATCTAAGTTATTCGAGTAGGGTCGTGTTGGGTAAAGGCATCTTGATACAGCTTGGCGACTCCACTAGGGAGTAGTTAAAGAGTTAGACCTATATCTAGTTGCGTCTTACTTGTTTCTCGATTCTCTTGATTTTTTATCGTTATTTGCTTAGAATCCTCTTTCATCTTTGTTTACTAATGTTTTGACTTCTATGATTTTTGTCTTATGATTAAAGATTGTCTTGTTCTCGAATAAGTTTCAGTTTGATAAGTATGGTAAAAGGGGTAAACAAAAGGTTTGATTGTTTCCCTAACATACACTGTGCATGTGCATTTGCATAAGATTCTCACCAGACTCCATGATGAGATTATGATCCTAATTATTATGAAGAAATAAGCTATCCACCTTCATGAGTACCCCTTTACATGGGCATAGTAAAAACTTTCAGGGCATAAATTACTATGTCTCTCATGAGCAACCATCTATATTCGCATAGAGAAATACTTCCACAAGATCAAACCAATTCCACCAAGCTTGAAATAGGCCTAAGATCAGGGTGCCCTAACTATCCTTATTGAATGAAAAAGTGATTCAGATACTGACCTAGATGTCAATGTAAACCCTATGAGCGAACCATATCAAACCATACCGAAATGCTACTAAAATAACCTAGAAAATAAGAACACTTAAGAAAACAGTTTTTACTTTTACTCCTATTCACCATAGCTACATTGGTGATGATGAATGAACATCATTGCCCATGGTTCTCGTTTTAAGCCTTAAGAGACATCTTTCATCTCATTTCTTCACCACAGTATGCCATTATGCTGTTCAATTGATGGCTAACCCTCATTAATAAGTGGATGATAAAAAGCAAAAGTCATCACCTATAATACCATATATTGACCTAAAAAAAGTCATATCCAACCCAAAAAATTTGTAACACTGTCTAAACGATGGCTTAATGCATACGTCGTAGATGGTGACGAATGAATGTCACTGATCAACCAGTTAGTTTTGTTCCCATGAGGTATCATACCACCTCAATAAGAGCAATTTTAACCTGGACAGGTTTATATGCCGTTAGTGTATGCTTAACTGCTTTTAGTGATTGTAATTATTATGGTTCATCTTTGCTAAATTCTTTTGTTCTTATTTATTGTCGTTATTTTGTTACTAACCTATTTTTGTGTTGCTTTTTTTTTATTGTTGCATGCATCATTTCATTAGAATCATCATCACAGGATAATTGGCCAAAGGTTTAGTGTTCAGCAAGGGGTGTTTGTCACACAGTAATAGTTCGTCTCTGTTCTTAAACCTTTTGAAGAAGTGCGAGCATAGTCAGAGCACCAATAGCGCGAAGACGGGAATATCCTTAAACTTGATCATTTATTGATGATGCACGAATGGGAAAAGATTAGGTTTTGAAAAAATGATTAATAAGATTTGAAATGCATTTGGCTAGTTAGGGTAACATCGAGAGGGAGTCATTTAAAAGAAATATAAGGATATAGCCCTCTTATTCTAGGTCCAATTGGATATCGACTTATTATAGGGAGCTTCACAACTGAAACTCAGCATATCAATGCTTCACTTTTAATCGACAAGATTTGGTCCCTATTATCGACGAATACATTGCATTACTCAATATTAAGAGAGTCAAGTTCAGTAGGATATATTGCAAGGTGCTGCAACCTCCCTCTTTTAAGAAGAGATTAGCATAAATTCTTGAAGCCATTGAGTCATGGATTGAAGGCCATATCAAGACGAAAAAGAATAGTGAGTGCATTTCTTAAGGTGGTCTAAAGGAAGCAATGGCGAATCTCACTAATCTAAAAAAAAAATCCAAGACCTTTATGCTTTGGTAATATATGGGTTGTTCATATTCCAAAAGACTTTAGGCTATGTAAAGATGCAATAGTGGATTTTTTTATTTACTAATTATGCTGCAATGTCAACCTTGCACCCACCATTATTGCCAAGACCATTCGAGCCCTTAGCTTTTGTAAGAAAATACAAACAGGTCAATTAATTTGGTGTGCTCCACTTTTTCATTTGGCTCGTAGGCCACTTTTACATTAGAGAAAAAATGTTGCACAATCTTTTTCATAATGTTAGCCCTGTCTCCTAGTTTAAGGAATGGTGGGTCAAAAAGTTTTAGAAACTTAAAAAGGAAAAGGTTTCATGGAAAACCCAATGGGTGTCCCCTTAATCAATCATATATCTGGATGTAGAGATCAGAGTTGCATGCTAGTTATGGGATTATAGAGAAGCACCATCTACATACTTCTCTTAGTTACAATAGTATCAGTGTAGGTAATTTATCCTATTCATTCAAGACCTCGAGTACTAAGACCTCAAATATTGTGAGGCTAATTACAAGTCAAAAGTCCAGCCAACCTTCCATGCTTGGAAAAAGGTCCACTACATGGAGAGATACTAGAGAGGAAATAATGTGACTTTGGGTTATGATAAGTGGAGAATCCATCTTATCAATGACAACTTATGCTATTTGATGCTGGGACAGCCCAAGTCTCAATCAATAAGCCTTATTTTTAGGTTAAACTACTTAAACAGGAATCTTAATAAGAAAGGGTAGCCTTTACCATAGAAATTACCTATTTAAAAGAGAGAAAAAGTCAGTTAATAATGGCCTCTATCTCTGGGATGGCTAGATGAATTAGTTATTAAAAAAAAGACTACGTCAAGGAGAATCGTGAAAGTTTGCAGAAACACTATATGGCACTTCGAACAACAAACAAGTACCAACATATTGATAAGTCATAAAACTTGTTACCCTCGATAAGGAGTTGAGGTAATGGAAAGAAGAGTCAAGGTCAATAGGGAGAAGCTCATCATGATTCATGCCATTGCATTGATTTATCAAAGAAGGAATGGGTATCTTGAAGCTCAAGTTTGAGACTTGAGACCAAATAGGGTTGAGAATGAAGGCTTAGCACTTAAAATTTAAGACTTAGAACAATCTTTACTAACTCCTCAAAACCATATTAAGGAGCTAATGAGAGCCTTAGAGCAATTTTAGTAAGGATAGCAACAGATGGTTGATCACATGCATAAGAACTATCAAGACTGCAAGCATCCCATTTTGTTTGAGCCATTATTAGAGGCATTAAAGATCATTATTTTTAGCATTTTTTAAGTTCTACAAATAAGCACCGATCAATTTCCAATCATTTTTATCCAAAGGAAGGAAATTCAAAGGGCTAAAGGTACGTATAATTTATATTAGTGCATAGGTATTAAAACTAAGCACTCATATTGCCAAAATCAAATTTTTACACGTAGTATTAATACAAAAGGGTTTGATATCGATACCTAAGGTTTGGTCTCAATACCTAGTATGTTTGTATCGATACAAGCCTTAGCAGTAGCTAAAATTGTGATTTTTGGCAAAATGTATCGACACACAAGTAGGAGTATCGATATAAATCCATGAAGTATCGATATAGGCTTCTAAGTCTCGAGACTAGAAATAATTTTTTGCTCTTGCTATCGTTACACACTTTATTGTATTGATACTCATGGGTAAAGATTGCCTTCTGTATCGATACACCAAGGCATTTTTACCCAGTTTGAGCTATCTTGTAACCTTTGCATCATTGATTTAAAAATCTAATTCAAACTTGGTTTTGCCTAAAAAATCATCAGAATTCATACCATGCTTTTGCTTTAGACTTATGATTAGATTTAAACAAATTTTTTAAGCCCAAACAGCTAATGACAAGGGACATTTTCATGAAATATATGGTTTGTCAAAGGGCAAGCTAGGCTTTTCTCCAGTTGTTGACTGCTACAGCCTTTTCACACCGCTATTTTGCATGGCAGAACCAATGGAAATAAGAGTAGTTGAGCATAGTACCTAGAGTTGTCCCCTAGTACATGGAGGAAAATCCCACAATGCCTTTACATTTAGCTCAAAAACATTAGTTGAACATGTTCCATATAAAAAAGCCCATCTTAGCTCAGCAAAAAACCTATGAATATCTTAATCTTGCTCCTAGCCATCTCCAAAAACCTCATCAACCTTGAAACTCGAAACACTCGCAGAAACGCTACTCTATTGACCTTCATCCCTCGTCCAAAAACTTTATTCCTGTAGCTCCACCAAACTTCTACCAAAAAACCTCTAAAAACTTAACTTTTCACACACTTTCATCCTTAAAACCCTGCTTCATCAACATTATAACCTAAAAGAAATTTCTCTTTTTTCATCTTTTCTTGCTAAATAATAGCAAAGAGAAGGAAAAAATAGAGTTTACTCCATGTAAAAAGAAAAGTACAAGGCTTTTTGGTATACTTTCTCTACCTTGCTCATTTACTTTTTATTTTTATTATTTGCATCATTTTAGTGAGCCATTCATTAATTATTATGGCCCTGGTTGTGGTAGTTTTAGGGCTTTGATGATCTTCTTAATGCCTTAATGGTGTTTGAGTGACCAAACATGCTTCTCATTATTTTTGCCCTTAAAACAGCCCTTGTCCATGCATTTTTGACATGTTTCATCCATTATCGCATGCCTAATACATGTTTGAATCTTCATCCTAACAAGTTTTGGAACATATTCGTGTATTTCCTTACATTTTGATGAGTTTCATAGTATAAAAAAACTATCTTGAAGAATTTAACAATTTTTTCTTTGATTAAATATGATCACATTGTCTCCCATAACATGATCTTTAATGTCATTGTAGACACCTTATTTTGTCCGGGCTAATTTTTAGCAATCTGGAGCATGGACGTAAGAGGGGACGATGATGTCGCCCGGCGAAAAAGTATTTTAAGAATGTCAAGAAGGCCTAGGGATCATATCAAAGGTAAATACAAAGATGTGGCATCAAGGGATGCAGTCCGAGGTGTCCGAAGAGAAAGGATATGGGAAAATTCACAATTTTACTTGAATGTATCGATACATGGTTCTAATGTATCGATACAATGCTCCAACGTGCCAAACATTTGAAATGTCCTTATTTGTATTGATATAACATGTAGCTGTATCGATACAAAAGCCTTTGTATCGATACAGGAACTCATGTATCGATACTAGACCATGTCAGGACCCAAATATGCATTCTGTAAAGGAATGTATTGATACAATGATCATTGTATCGATACTATCAAGGTTTTTGGGCTAAATGTATCGATACATTATGCAATGTATCGATACCTGCAGGCCATTTTCACGGTTTGGGCAATTTTGACTCATCCACCATTGATCCAAAACTCGATTTTAACTCATTTCTTTGCATCAGGAAAGATTAAAAC